>OY744519.1:182089718-182194718 GCA_963556195.1 Sepiola atlantica
GATAGCAGAACGTCGGCGAGTGTCAGAATATTGAGAGATATTGATCCTTGATACTCATAAAGCGACTCCCACAAGAACCGACTCGACAACCGGTAGGTGTATGTACATCAAAGGGATAGGGGGGTGATTCCGTAAGAGTACCCATTCATCCGATTGATATCAAATCTAAATAGATTTCTGGAACAGTTGAAGCTGGAGCGATAAATCGACCTGTTAATGGCAAATGATCCTGCGGAACCGAAAGTAAAGGGGACATATCCACCAAGATGAAAAGCACTGAGATTGGAGCCCGGAAAAATAGCGGCAGTTACGACACTTATGCAAAACAGAAAGGGAATCCTGACGTAAAGAAACGCTTCAACCCAGTCAATTATGATCATTCGAGATTTTCTATGTCTCGGGGGACGCAACACTTCGAGAAAATACTTGCGACCAAAGTATTTGTTGGCAATTTGCCAGAGACCTGTCGGAAATATGACTTCCAGAGAATGTTTGAATAATATGGAAAAGTTGTAGAATGTGATATCGTGAGAAATTACGGATTTGTACATTTTGAAAAAGAGGATGAAGCAAAAGTTGACGTGGAAAATCTGAATAATTCCGAATTGGAAAGTTCCAGGATCAACACAAAATTTGCAGAAAAACTGGAATGGAATATAAAAGTGAATGCTACAATTGTAGTCATAATAGACATTGGTTAAAAAATTGTCCGCATGATCTATCGCGAAACTGGAGAAATCTAGGGAAAAGCTTTAACAATGAGGCTAGGATGAATTCTGAATGGAAACGAAATGAAATGAAAAAAACTTTTTAAATAATAGAAGAACAAATGATTTTTTTCTGTTAAGTATGGAGATGTGACATTCTAATAGCAATTGGTTAAACGAAGATTTAAAGAAAGAAATGAAACTTGATAAGAATTAATATTTCGATGGAAAGGCAAAGGGAAAAAAATCTCATTAATCAGGTTATTGAAATCAAAATAAGTATGTACACACGAGCGTGAAAGATGTAGCAGACTCAACATAGCAGCGGACTGCCTTTCGTTGCCTTTTGGCTGGGATCACAATGTAGTATCTGTTCCAATGGATACTACACCCCATAGACCAGTATCGTCTTGGCCTTCGGGTCTTGATTCCACCGGTTTGTGGGTTTGTTCTGTGCAGTTCTAGGAGGTTCACCCTCCCAGGCTTTGCCTCCCCTCTTTGGGGAGGAGTAAGTTTATTGCTTACTGCTTGAGGCGCCCCTACCGAGGAATGCCGACGGGCCCGCCCAGGCATTTTTTGTAGGCCAGAGTGCTCAACTTCTCGGGCACTGGCTTTTCAAATCCCACTTTCCCGACCTTGTGTCACATCTTACCTTGTGGGAGGAAAATAAATAACATCTGTAGCTTAATGTGTACATGTTTTCCTATAACAGAGAGAGAGAGAGAAAAGAGGAGAGAGAGACGAGGAAGAATATCAGTGGGCGTTCCCTCGCTGCTTATCGGCCTGTTGTTTACTTTCTCTTTTCTCTTCATCACTGACTTCCTTGAACTGAGGGGAAGGGAAAATGCGAGTCTAATGTTACAAGGAGGAAAAAGCGAGCAGGTGATCTTATAAGGTAGATGAAAACAAAACAGAAAAAGAAAGAGAAATTGGTAGCTGGCAGACGACACTTAGGGGATTGCGCCAAATTTTAGACATAGTCAAAAAATAATGGTGGATCGAGAAGTTGTATACAGAATCGTGCGGAGAATGTCGGGCTGGTAAGTTGTAGTCAATCGAGCGGAAAAAGGTCGGATGGATGTGACAAGAGATCAGAGATTTTTGGCATCGTGGAAAAATGTTCAAGTTCCAATGCTTCTACACAATACGAACCGAAGTAAACCGACTTTGCAAACTAAAACTTAGTTGAAAGTTAGGTTAGGGTAAAAATTAAAAAAAAAAGCAGTTAGGTTCATATTGTGTAGATTGTTCGGTGAAGTTCATTATCATCACTTTTACTTAGCCAAACACGGGTATTTTCCATCATGTTCGATTTTTTTTTGTGAAGTGGTCTCTAATTTCATAATTTGTAGCCCCTAAAAAAGTCTAAAAAATCGGAAAAAATTTAAAAAGCACCTCCCCCATTTTTATTTAAACAGAAAAAATAATTTGGATGAATAAAAAATAAAACCTACCCCAATGTTTCCGTCCCAACATTGAGAAACCATTCGGTTATACATGTCGATTTACCGCTGAATGGGCAGAAAGTGGGTTCTCATTACTCGTTACATTTCTATAAGAAAATGATCCCCTACCTTAAAATATAAAATATTTATTTTTTTTGTTATTTCCATTTTTTCTGATATTATTTTCAGTCTGTTTACATGTAATCGCTAAAAAAGTAGAATTTAGAGTTTGTGAGGGGTTAAACATAGATTTTTTTTCAAGCACTGTAATTCCTATTTGAGTCACGTAAATTACTGGCAGTGGATTCCTGTTCGTTATTTTTTTATTCATAAATGATATTCTAATAGTTATTTTTTAAGTTAAATGATTCTTTTATATTTCGCCGGGACACAGAGCCGGTGTCCCGGCTGTTGCCAAAGAAAATAGAAAAGAATGATTGATGTTTAAAGAAATAAGTAAACACCTATGAACTATTGTCTAGTTTTTTAATTCCTTTGTAGCAGATATTTGTCCTGCTGTTTGTGACCTATTTGCGTGAATAAGTCATTTGTTCTGTTGTCGGGCAATCAATTTTACAATTTGAAAGATTCAGATCTGATGGTGACCTTAGGAAACGGGCAGAAGATGGCATGTGACAATGTTGAGCGGACCTATGGAAGATGGGGCCAAAATACACACTAGTATGAATTAGGAGTGGGCCTATGAAGGTCAGCGATCAGAGTATCGTGCTAATGTGAATTAACTGGGAAAGGCGTAGATATCTTCATTAAAACCAAAAACCAATAAAGGTAGACAACGGCGTCGGACTGTATAGAATTTCAGCTTAAACTGTCACAGCGTATCGAGGTAGCGATCAATGCATAGAGCAGATGTTGATCGGGAGAAATAAGATTTGATAGATGAGCACAAATATTGTGGAGTCAAGCGTCACTGTGTCTGAGCTTGGTTGGAAAGAATATCACTCTCCGTGGTCAGATGAAAGACAGGTGTGATTTGGACCGATAAGGCCACTCAAGCTACTCGCCAACGAGTTGATTTCAGTGGACGTAGGTTAAGAGAACTTACAGCCATGGGTGGAATTACATTTTCTCGGTTATCTACGGACCAAGAATTCCAAACACAACATAGACAGGGTCAGGATAGACACATTTCTTTTCTTTCTTTGTTCTTTGACTAAATTCTATTGGGAGAGAGGTTGGACGTAGGTTAAGAGAACTTATGGCCACTGGTGGAATTACATTTTCTCAGTTATCAGTGAGGGATGATGGGGGGGGGGGGATCGATTGAGAATCCCAATTACTCAAAGAAAGAGAATGATGAAGACATTTCTTTTATTTGTTTGCTGACTGAGTGTTGCTATGGGAGGGTTGAGGCCATGCACAACTAATCTCAATATAAGACGATGCGTAAGAGGCTTCAGGGTCTCGCTTTTGCTTGCCATAGGTGTCCATGTCAGTGTGAGACGGACCTCCCCTTCCCCGGACCTGGTGTTGGGGCTTTGCCGGTCTGAGACACAGTTAGAAGAGACCCGTTCTTGCTCACCTACCGAATCCACTTTGCTCTGAGACAGACCCCCCCCCCTCCCCTGCCAAACCAACTAAAAATCGTCCATTAACAATAAGAGCGTCGGTCAAAAAACACAAAGTTCTTGACTTGAAATTATACAAGTTTTCTTTTGTTTACTATTCTCTTTACCAAATAATTATTCTTCTAAAAAAAAAACAACATACGAGTTGTTGAAGACTTTATTTTCTTTCTATCATTTCACTTGTTCTGCTTGAAATGACGCTTTGCTTCGCACCGGTACTAAGTTGCTGACAAAATCCGGATAATTACCCACTGATCAATCAATGGCAACGTGGGAGTGTGGTAATCGCTAGACCAGGCTTTTCCACATCTACGCCCTTCATCAGAGCGGCAACTTTTCCCGAACAGTACTGGGTGACCAACCGAACTCAGGAACAGCCAAATTGGTGACGTCACTCACTTAGCTGAGAGTTGGGGTATAGCATTAAGCAGTCCATTTACTCATTAAAACGGCCTAACATTCACAGGTAACATGAATTGGAACAAATACATGCTCCTTTAACAATTATAAGAAACCTTTCCACTATAACCCTAACCCTAACCCTAAACCACCAATTGCCATGGCTGATAGCATCCTTCCCAAGAATCAAACATTCAAACTCCTTGGCCAAACATTCACAGATAACATGAATTGGAACAAATACATAGAAGATATTGCCACAGCTGTTGCAAGGCAGGTGGGCTCTCTCTACCGCTTCTTACACCTGTCAGCATCCTATCTCTCTACAAAGCCATCATTCGCTCATGCATGGAGTATCGCTGTCACATCTGGATAGGTGCACCAACTTCTAGCCTCTCTCTCTCTTTCTTAAAGTCCATAGAAGACCCTCTAATCTAATAGGTCCCACACTATCCACCAACCACCAGCCCCTGCCCCATCTCTGTGCTTGTTTTACGAGTATTTTAATGAAATGTGATCCGACGAACATGTTGTACTGATGCCCCCTCGACCTAAATACTTTCAACTGACCCAACAATCAGCAAAATCACACCCCTTCACTGTAAAGGTCCTCAGATGCTGGAACGACCAGTGTAACAAAAAGGTGCAATAAAGCCAAAAATGTTGATCACGTGGGGGACTCATAACTATGTCGGCCAAACCACTGGTCAAACAATATAAAAGCAGACCGCACAACAAAATCTAGAAACTCTAACAGCTTTTTTTCTCATATTGCTCATCTTTGGAATTTCCTCCCTGCTCACTGTTTCCCAGACTGTACGAACATGCAAAAATTTAAATGTAATGTAAACAAGCATCTTGATGCACAACTCTCTACTTAGGATGCCTCTGTAGGTATGGATTAATTCACAGTAACCTCTTATGTCTCAGTGGCAATATGCCTTGTTTTGGGCGAATCAAAGTAAAAAAAACAAACTTAAAGCTACAACGAGGCTATACATCGCTCCAGACATGGATCAGGAAATGATATTGGGTGTAGATTGGTTGAAAAAGAACTTAACCATGTAAAATTTAACCATTACCAATTAAGGGTCAAGGGGATGAATCTACCCTTTGGTAGTTATGCCAGTGATAAGTTCGACGTCCACTTAATAGAAAAAGTTCAGTTACCCCTATACACTGTAACGTTTTGCTCCGTTAAATTGTCCTCTACCTAACAATTGAGTGGAAATTATCCCTCTTTAAACTCAAATTCAAGAAATGAAAACCGGTGGTAGAAGCTGAAGCCCCTCTGGTGTGAAAAGGAGTGGGAAAGGGCTGCAAAGGTCCGAAAAAAAAGGGTTGCAATTAATACATAACAGAGATGATAAAAATAAGTTACCCCAAAAAATGCACAATTGCAGTTAAGGTACTTGTCCCCTCTACAGACTTCACAGTGACGCTGTCGCCGTTTCACCAGATTTCCAGGCCGAGAAAAAGCTCAAAACAACCAATTTTTCCTTGCTCATAATTAATACCTCACAAATGAGTAAGCTGAATTTAATCCTCCAAAAATTAAAATTAAAATTGAAAAGTAACAGACGTAAAGACCTCTCAAATTAACTAATGGATTCATGCAAGGATGTTGAGAGGGAAGATGTTAATGTCACTGATAAGTCAACAGCCAACAGACCGGGAAAAACTCACTACAAAATCTCTTCAGTGGACGTATTCCCTGAGAAAAAAAAACTTTATGACTACCGTTAGAAAAAAAATGAAATGTTTCTTCCTTTTCAGAAAAAAAGAAAAATAACAATTTAAATACACATTACATAAGACATCCTTGTGCAAGTCTTGATAAATGCTGCTGTTTGCCCATGGGGTAAATGACAAAATAGGCGGAGGGGGGGCACAATAAGCTGACTTAGTAATTAATTGATGAGCTGATTTAATAATTAATTAACTGGTTTAATAATTAATTAAAATTGCAACCTTTATCGAAATATCGCCCAAGTATTGTTCTCAGAATCACTTAACGGTTGAGCTTACTGGCGGCAGTCTTGTGTCGAAATAACCGAGCTGTCCTCAATTGCATTTAGGTCAACACGAGTAAGCCTGCTAAGCTTGACCACGACCATCGTTAAGAAGTGGGCCTGGTCACTGAATCTCGTTTTTCTGCTGACGTCAGAGTGTTTAGTATTAGCAGTTAAACCACCACCGTCGTTAAGAAACTACATGCTACGAACATTTTTTCCTGTTAATTCCAAATTCCCAAAAATGCCTTCTGTTTGTGTCGTACCAAATTGCGAAGGAAATTGTAAAAATGTCCCAAAAGTAAATGTATTTTCATTTCCAAAAGATAAAAAAATATTTCAGGTTTGAACACGTGTTTATTAAAAGACACCAATTTACCCCAACAAAACACATTTTTTCTTTGACTACGATAATTGTTTTAACTTCATTTTTTTTAATGAGATTTAAATTTTACTACAGCTTAGAAGCGTCGTTGAAACGATAACTTTGAAATTTTAGAAACAGTTAACAAAAAAAAAAGGAAAATATTGTCTGTACCATGAATAAGGTTTTTAAACCCGAAAATTTGGATTTAAAGAAAAAAAAATGATTTAATAAATATTTCATAATAAAAGCTCTCAGCGACCAGTGTAACAAAAAGGTGCAATAAAGCCAAAAATGTTGATCACGTGGGGTGCTCATAACTATGTCGGCCAAATCACTGGTCAAACAATATAAAAGCAGACCGCACAACAAAATCTGCCTCTTTTTTCTCTTTTCTCTTTCCCTCTCCACCTTTTGGACACCTAACAGAATACAAGTTCGGTTACCCTCGCCTTTGGGCGAGGAGTGCCAGCGCGTACACACACACACACACACACACACACACACACACACACACACACACACAAAGGGTTACATTCCTATCATTCTTCAGCTCACGCAACTTCACACTGCTGATAAAGACACACACATACAAACGCACATTCACACACTTCGACATACTAATGCCAAGCGTCATACATGGCTACACACACACACATACAAACATGATCGAACACACGGCTTTCTACTATTCTCGAAACTGACTTCCAACGAACATTTTACCATGTAAGATTTGTAAATCTATAAATATGTTGCGTTACTTTTAAACTACGTTTTATTCTTCCTTCAACCATATGCATGCTTTATCCTTCGTTAAACTTTCATACATGTTTTTCCATGTTTAATCTGTTTTAAACATTTCTTTACACAATCTAAATGTAAGCGTGGATCTTAGCACATTCTCTAAGACACAATATCGTACTAAGCTAAGGTCCACGCTCCTACAGTTTCATTTTCAATTTTTGAGCAATTATCAAGTGTCCTCATGCAGGGCTTTTTAACAAAAGGTAGGTATGGTAATATTTATTTGTTGTATATTTGTTTTTTACCCCCTTTTCTTCTGTTGACTGCAGTAAAAAGAAAAAAACATTTAATCTTCAACCTACCTAGATAAGTTTCGTTCAACTGTCGTATTATGTCAAGAAACACCAACATATTTCTATAAAAAACGTCTATGCCATCATGTGTAAACCTAACTTTGTTCATATATTTATTTCCAAATAGTTTTGAATTTAAACTAACTTATTTATCGTTTGTTTTCATTTAAACTTATATATCGTTTGTTTTCATTTAAATTTGTTTGTTTACATTTTTTAAATTATTCATCATTTATTTTTAATTTGTTTATTTAATTATTGATTATTTGTTCCCTAAATGCATGATTCAGTTTTGCAGTATTTGATTGTATTCTGCTTAAAAACATATGTCATTTTACATACATTGTAACAAACAATATTTTCTACACAACAAATAATAGGTTAATATTATTGTAATTTTTAAAATTAACTATTCATTTTAAATTCTTGTTTTTTTTTAATTTTATTTATATTGAATAAAGTTCACTTTCAGTATAAATCGAATCGTGTTCCTTTATTTTCTTTTTTTAAATGCAATTTTTAAAGTTTTCTAATGCTTTGTTTAAAGGCTCTCATTCATTACTGACAGTTTGACTGTTCGACAAATCTCGCTTGCTACCTATTAGCATGACGTAATTTTTCAGTGACCAGGCCTGCTTCTTAACGATGGTCGTGGCTTGACACGTTGACAGCTTTCCCGATCCATACAAAGTTTGAAAGGTTAAAACCCCAGGCTTGTCCCAGAAGTGAGGAATAGTGAATGGGAAGGAGTGTCCTTTGAATAACAATCCTTCTTTCGTTTTACGAGAGAGTTTTTCATTTTTTCACCTGCTACAGAATGCAACAGATGCGTATCTGAGGGGACTGACACTGGTTGCGAGAAAAAGCGTTTGGTTGATAAAATAAATCATAACTTTTTTACAGCATTCTTTCAGCTAGCGATGTCATCCGTTTTTCGTCACTGGGATCCAGACAACACTTTCTCTGACAAACCAGAGAAGGAATGCTAACAGATGCTTACCCTTAGATGTTTCAGACTGGCGCCAATATTACAGTTTTGCAGATCTGAATTCACAGTGTTAGCGTAGAGCTATTAAAGGAGAAACTGATCAAAATAAATGTGACAGTCATGGCTTCAGAGTCTCTGGCTTACCCTCTAATCACAACGTATATTGTCATAATGATGTCTCAAACCAGGATTTAACATGGGGATACATCCCCGGGCCACGATAGTGTTACATCCCTGCCAACTGACCCTGCTACCTTAACTGTTCTACATCTACTAACCCAAGCACTCTCATCTATTTTTTTTCAATGTGATCAAACTAACGAAGTCTCCTGTTCTGCAGACATCTCTCTATACTGTCCATACCTTGAAAGATTGTTTAATACTGAGTTTTCATGAAACCGAAGAAAATCTTACTTTATTATTGCCAATAACTGATTTTGTGTTTTTAACATTACAAAATGTAAACAATGGTCTAATTTTATGTTATTTCGACTTATTATTTTAAGTTTACTTGCAAAATATTCTTAACTTCATGGAAAGTAACAATTTAGATTGCTGTATGATCTGTATTATGAGGCGAAGCTGAATTTAGGGTCTCGGCTCCGATTCTGGCATTCACGACATTAAGGTTAGTGTTGTGGTTGTGGAGGTACAGGATAGTCGTATATCCATCCACAATATGTGGAGGTAAAGGACAGTCATCCTTCTCACTTGAGAAATGCGAAGGGTAATATTAGAGGTTTGAGGAGAAAGACACGGAAAAGTAAATAATCTTCTGAAACGCAAAGAGAATTCAAATGTATAGTGAAAGGAAAAGACGAAGGTTTAACATTAACAAAATAATATTTATTGAGTGAGAGGTGCGAAAAAGAAGATGTACACGTGCATAAGATAAAGAGAATTGTAGATGAGAATTTGTTCATGTATCTTGTTGTGCTTTGTTGAGAAATGTATCCATGAGGAATGCATACAATAAAGAGTGTCGATAGAATAGGTAAACTATCCATCTCCCTTTGGGTGTCACATCTTGAAAAGGAATTGCAGCAGGAAGAAGGATGTCAAAAAGGAATCCAATCACTTTGGAGTTGGTCGGGAAAGAGATAGAAAGAGCCACGTGACGTGTTCATTTTAAGGAGTACCCAAGAAGAGGAAGAGAAGAAAAATTGATACTCAAATGTTTGTTGAGATCTGGATCAGTGAGTAAGTGAGGAGACACCATGATTTCTTTGTAAATGACACCATGATGGTGGGTGAGTAGGTGTAACCGGGAGTGTCAAGTCAGGCTTTCAAATTCCTACTGATTAAGTTTGGGATTTCGTAACCTTTTTATAGTCTTGATAAATTCATTGGCTCTTGAAAACACAACTTCGTATTTAAGTGGAGACGCGTTTGATTGGTTTAAAATATAAACATTTTATTTTTAATATTTTTACCGGGTGGTCTGCGTGGATCCACATGCGCACAAACCATTTTACAAACTTTTTATGCGGATGCTGCAGGGTGAACATTCCGTCCTCTGTTTATGAAAGGGCATGTCTTCGTCTTCAGCATCATCAAGTAAATTCCAGAGTATTTGTTGTATCATGAGTTATCTGCTCTTGTCAAATAATCGTCAAATGGTTATTTACGAAATCATGTTTTAAAGTTAAAAGAATTTGGAAATCTTAAATGAAGACAAACTGCCTGTTTGCTTTTACTTATACTGGAATATTTCTTGTATTTGATGGCCTTAAAACCAGCTACACCACCGTTTCCAGACACCAGAACCCCAGAACCCGGAAGTAAGATTTTTATTATGGAAATCGCTCCAGACAAGGTATGAAGTCACTTGATGTAAGGAGATAAAAAATATACTACTTCAAGATTAAAAACTAGCCAACGATAAGTGTTAGATGGATAGATTCCGACCCAGAAAACAGCAATTATTCCCCCTTTGTCAGAAACATCGCTTATGGAATGTGAGGAGTAAAGGACAAAATAAGGGAAACGAGAATTACGAGACTACCAAAAGTAAACCCAAGGTGCTCTTTCTACTCTCCTGATGGTAAAGGATTAAAAGTTCAACCGTGACAGGCATGAGAATGCATGGATGAAAACTCAAAACTCTGACGGTGATCATCTCTTCCGCATAAATGAACATTTCATCTTCTTCTTGATTGAATTTGATCAATTTCTCAATCTACCAGCGTCCATCTTCTGTAAAAGATAAGTACTCTTTTTGAATCGTTTTCATTCGCAGAGACTTTATTACTTCTCCACAAAAACCATGTCACGTTTCATGCCAACTTGCTTTTCCCCAAAAAAACGTTGTTTGCCCCAACCAAAACATTATCATTTTTCATGCCAACGTTTTAACATTTTCAATTTACGTTGTGAGCAAACAAAGTCACGATAAACATTTTAGAGGGATAAGGGTAGAGGTTGAATGTTCAACCAAGACCCTTCCTCCTCGTCACAAAAAAAGGCAATTAAATCAATCAAATGTACTCACCTTATCTAAAATACCACAAGCAATCAATAATTTAATTTAAAAGAAATTTTTTAAATGTAGGTTGTTTTTGTTTTTTTAAATGGTATTTATCAAAAACACCTTGGGTAAAGTGATGACAGAAAGACAGAAATAAATTAAAAACTACATAAAAAAAACAGCTTTTTGTTGAAATCATTTCAAAGTATGACAACAGTCTTTCTCTGCTCTATCGTTATTTCTAGGGTAAGTGCTAGTCTGATCTCTGATGTCTATTTTCCTCAAGTCAGAATGTTATTCCCTTTTCCCATCCTTGTCTTGTTTATTCTCTCCTGTTCTAGTTGTGCCTATTTTTTTAATATCCCCATTAATGATAAATATATTTTATACAATCTTCCATGTCACTGTTGTTTCTTCGGCATGTTGTGTCTATTGACAAATGAGATTAAAAGTTCAAAAGTGACAGGCATGGAAACGCATAGGTGAAAACACAAAATAAAGGTGATGGACCATGTGATCAATTAGCATATTAGGAGCTAGGGAGATATTTTCTTGGCAAACGAAACGGCCCTGTAAAATGTAGCCGTAAAAATAGTGAACTAAGCTCTCTCTCTCTCTCTCTCTCTCTCTCTCTCTCTCTCTCTCTCCATGAAGCTTGTACCTAAGATATAATATCTTTGGGTTTTTTTTTTAGATTTTAAAGAACCCATGACAGACAGACATACCCATTGAGAATTGCCACCAGAGATGTTCTGTCCAGCAGATTAATGTTAAATATTTGGCAAATAAATCTGCTAGTATATAAATTGGTTAGTTGTAAATAACAGGAAATGAAAGTTCAGTCGGGTCAACTTGGTGAACTCGAGGTTAGGATTACTAGACTTTGGTAATTGATAGAAACGGATGCGACATCACATGACACAAAGAGAGAGTAAGGCAGAGAAGTCTTCAGTTCCTTGGTAGCACTACACGTGTAAACATGTTAATTTAAAATGTGTTGACAAAATATGATTAAGCAGTTATTTGGAACGAAGATCAAGTCGAATAAATCTCCTCTGTCTTCTAACAGTTTTTTTTCTCAACTTAGTCCTTTTTTCAAGGTATGAAAGAACTTATTTGCAGGCTTCCCTTCAGTCTAGAAGGATCACAAAAAGGGCGCATACAAGAACAAGCAGCTAACAAGGTATGATTATGAACTTTCATGTGTTTTGTAATAATGAGGGCAACTATGTTTTTCTGCACAAGATTGAAATGCAACATAATTGTAAAGTACAAAACATTGCCCTCGTGAGGTGGCAAGTAAATAGCAACAAATGATAATGTATAATTAATGTGGAGGCGAGAAAAACAAACACACAGACACGCTTGAAGTCATATAACTTATATATATATATATATATATATATATATATATATATTTCTGAAGAACTTAAAGGGAGACAACTCAGTATAATTGCATACAATACTTCTGCTTTAATCTGTTTCAGTGAGTAAGGGAACATTTATTCACTATCAGTTTTCTTAGCTGGAATAAGTATTTTCAGAAATAAAATGAATCAAAATAAAATATGTATTATTTGGACTACTGTTCTCATCTTGGATGTTATTCTCACAATGTTTCGGCCAATGTAACCTCCGATTAACCCATACAACTCAACATGTCTGCAAAACATAAAATTAGAATTATTTAGCAGTCATCATCATCATCATCATCATCATCATCATCATCATCATCATCGGTTTAACGTCTATTTTACATGCTGGCATATGTCGTACGGCTTTTTAGAAATTGACTGTTAAACTAACCTATCTGTCCAGGTCTTTATTAATCCCTCTTTCTCTCAAATTCATCTTTACTACTTCCTCCCATGTTTTCCTTGGCCTTCCCTCTGCCAACTGACCCTGCTCTACATCTATTAACCCAAGCACTCTCATCCATTCTTTCAACGCGGCCATACCATCGAAGGCTACTCTTCTGCACACATTTCTCTATACTCATCAAATTTAATCTTCCTCTGAGGTCATCAGATCTAAGCCTGTCTTTAACACTCACATTACACATCCATCATATAATGTTCATATCATTTCTCTGCATGCAACACATTTTCTTAACTGGCCAGGTTTCACTTCCATACATTATCACACTTTGCACACATGCCTTTGTCAACAGTGGTAATGCTCTGCTAGTTAGTAATGGCAGAAGTTCTCTGAACTTACTCCATCCTCTCCTAGCCCTTGAAATTACACCAGCACTAGCTCCTTTCTGTGCTACAATGATAAAACTTCTGGAAGACCTCAATAGCCTCACCATCCAAATATACTTTCTCCACATCTGAGTTCTTATCCATCTCTATTGTCTTACACTTCTTACACACAAACTAGATGTTCTCTCTCTCAAACTACCTGGTATTCCACAGTATTTCTTTGTGTACTCAAAAAATTGAGTTGCACCTGACTCCCTTTCCACAAACTGAGCAAGGGAACGTTCCTCTTTTGGGGAGCTTTACAATACTACAACCACTGATCATTACTTTGATCTTGATAACAGTCACTCTTAGACCTTTCCATAATCATCAGCATACAACATCACTGATCACGTGAACAAACTAAAAAAATAATTAACGAATAATTAATAAATAAAGCAAAAAGAAATTTTCTAAAATATGTGATTAATTCCTAATATATTTTGTCTATTGTATGGAGTGATTTGATGGATGGTGAGAACTAGTATTTCAAGAAAGCCAAACGTTTTTTAAAGATATATAAATCTCTAATAATGTTAAATATCCAGGCCGTGTGTACGGAAAAGTCATGTTGACAAGAAAAGATGCACCTGACGATTGTCAAAAGATAAGATAATTATCGGATGACCAAAAGGTAATTTGAATTAAAAAAATGATGCACCTCACATCAACCACCTGCATTGGAAGAAGCGACATAACATGATCGATTGTCATAAGATAAATACGCTTTACTCTCGCTATGTGGGCAAAACGGACGCTATCATATCTGAGGCAATGGCTGAATCCTTAGAAAATGACCTCCAGGCTGTAGTGGATTGGGGTTATAAATGGTTGGTAACTTTTAATGCCACAAAGACAAAGCTCCTTTCCTTTAATAACTACAAGAAGCCTCTCCAACCACCGATTGTCATGGCAAATAACACTCTACCTGAGAGTTCAACATTCAAACTCCTCGGCCTAACCTTCACAGGTAACATGAATTGGAACAAATACATTGAAGACATTGCCAAGGCTGCCGCAAAGAAGGTTGGCTCTCTCTACCGTGCTAGTAAACTCCTTACACCTGACATTATCCTGTATCTCTACAAAGCCACCATCCACTCATGCATGGAGTATTGTTGCCACATCTAGGCTGATGCATCATCAACTAGTCTCTCCCTCCTTGACAAGGTCCAAAAAAGAGTGGCCAACCTAATAGGTCCTTCAATGTCAACCAACTCCAGCCCCTGTCCCATCGCCACAATAGAGCATCCTTGTGCTTGTTTTACAAATACTTCAATGGATTGTGCTCCGATGAACTGGCTACTTTGGTGCCCCCTCGATGTAAATTCACTAGACCAACTCGGCAATCAGCTAAATCCCATCCATTCACTGTGGAGGTCCCCAGATGCCGGAGAGCCTTCTACTCTAATAGCTTCTTTCCTCGTGCTGCCGGCCTCTGGAACTCCTTCCCTGCTCCCCGTTTCCCCGAAAGTACCGACATGCAGAGATTTAAAACTAATGTAAACAGACATCTCGCTACACTGTTCCCAACTTGGGGTGACACCCAAGACCCACACCCAAATTCTCAGTAACCCTTTACGTCTACAGTGGTGGCCTGCCTTGTTTGGAGTGGAATATGTTAAAAAAAAAATATCAATGGGTTGTGTTCTTTTTAAGCACAGCAGTAATGCATCAATAAGACCTAAATTCCTAATATATTTTGTCTATTGTATGGAATAATTTGATGGATGGTGAGAACTAGTATTTCAAGATAGCCAAACGTTGTTTTAAGGATATATAACTCTCTCATAAGGCCTCATATAGAGTATTGAACTCTCTAGACACGAAAATTGGAATATAATCCAATCTCTGAGATTAAGTCTAGCTATTCTCAAACAATTCGTGACTCTATCTCATCTCAACAGGTTGGCTCCCGTGATTTTTGGAGAATCTACAATAGTGTTGTTAATAGCGGCAAGTTTGCTATTCCTTCTCTTTTTAATGCTTTTCAGGTTATTTCATCTTCTAAGGATAAGGCGACTGATCTCTTTGCTGATAATTCTTCTCTTGATGATTCTGGTGCTGTACTTCCTGATTTTCCTTTGCAAAATGATCACTTTCTTAACTCTGTCATTATCACTCCGATGATGGTTACTACCGTACTTTCTGATCTTGACCAGTCTAAGGCTTCCCGTTCTGATTCAATTTCTAGTGTTGTTCTATAACATTATGCTCCTGAACTTTCTTCTATTCTCTTGAAATTATTCAATCTCTGTTTGTCTCAGTCCTGTTTCCCTTATTGTTGGAAAGAGTCCTCTGTTGTCTCTATCTTTAAAAATGCTGGTGATCGGTCTGATCATACTAAGTGCCGTCCTGTTAGTCACCTCTTCATTATTAGCAAGATTTTTGAAAAGTTGATCAACGGCAAGCTTGTTCATTTTCTGAAAAGTCTGGGCCTCTTTAGTGATGTTCAGTATGGGTTCCGTGGTTTTTGTTCAACTGCTGATCTTTTAACTCTTGTAACTGAGCGGATCTGTCGGTTTATAGATAATCCAGGAGAGGGTAGGGCCATTGCTCTTGACATTTTGAAGGCGTTCGACAGAGTGTGGCATTCTGGTCTTCTACATAAACTTCAGGATTAGGGTATTAGTGGTAAGGTTCTTGACATTGTCAGGTCTTTTCTTTCTGATTGAAGCTTTCGAGTAACTCTGGGTGGTGTCTCCCCATTCTCTTTTCATATCAATGCTGATGTTCCTTAGAAAATATTATTCAGAAGATTATCATCTATGCTGATGATACCACTCTCTATTCTGGTGTTGCTTCTCTCCCATCTCCCTGGGATCAGTCAAAATATGCAGCTGATCTAGAAGTTGACCTGGGTTCAGTTGTGGATTGGGATGCAAAATGTTTGTTTCGTTTAATCCTGTTAAGACTCAGCTCGTGCCTTTCAATCGTAGGTGTGCCCCTTTTCTCCTTGAGATTCTTATGGATGGCTGTTTTTTAGGAGAAATCAACTCTGAAACATCTTGGTATTTCTTTCTCATCAAATCTTTCTTGGAGTTAATACATTAGATCCATTGCTCTTTCTGCTTCTCGTAAAGTTGGTTTTCTCTATCGCTCCAAACACTTTCTCACACCTAAGGCTATTCTTTATCTGTACAAATATACTATCATACCATGTATGGAGTACTGTTGTCATATTTGGGTTGGTGAATTTCTGTCCCATTTGAGGAATTTTGATAAAGTTCAGAAACGTATCTGTAATTTTATTGGTTCAACTATTTCTTCTCCTCTGCATCCTCTCTCTCACAGATGTGATGTTGCTAGTCTCAGTCTTCATGACATGTACTCTTCAGAATTGTCTTATCTATTCCCTGCTTCCTTTGTTCCAGCTCGTTTGACTCATTGTTTTAGTGGTCTCCATTAATTCGCTGTTTTGATACGTCATTGTAATACAGCTTCCTATTCCAGTAGTTTCTTTCCAAGAACTGCAAGCTTGTGGAACTCTCTTCCTGCTGACTGTTTTCCTCCTACCTATAGCCTTGGTCTTTTCAAGACTAAGACCAATAGGCATCCCCTGTCTTTGCGATACTCATATTTCGTTCTTGTTAGCTCCTTACATCAAGTGGCTTCATGTCTTGTCTGGAGCGATTTCCATAAAAAAAACTGTAATTTAGCCACCTCTTATTCTGCAACTGGTTCTGATAAGAAGCAGAACATTCGTGGTTCGACTGAGCGTTTGACCTTGTTGAGGAGTTTCTTAGCTTTCGTAAGGCAGTTCTTTTGGGTCTTGGCAGTGAGTAGTTGACCCTTGCAAATTGTGTATTAGGAGTAGCGAAGATCATCATTTAGAACTTCCTTCGGTCGCCGCTTTGATGCCCATCTCTCTCCCAAAGATCCGTATTGCCTTGCCTGGATCTTGCTGCACCTTTTTTTGCAGCTTCCTGATGAATTTTTAACTCACATCTCATGGCCTTTAAGGTATTCGATTTCCAAATTTTTTAATCCGGCAGCTTCTCGACGAATTTAGTTGTACGAACACATTCAGAACACATGCTATGATCCTTCCTGCTAGCCACTGCTTCCACATGTCCATTCCAGTTTTCCAGCTCACATCTTATGGCCTTCAAGGAGCACCGAGCTGTAGCTTAGATTTCCAATTATTTTAATTCGGCACAAATCATCATCATGCAAGTTATTCTCTTCCAATATTCCATTGCTTTCCAGTCGTCCATAGTCTCCAGATCTCAAACCCACCAATAGTACACAAAATTAACTATCTGTTTGATTTTATCGCGATCAAATACTTCAAATGATTCTAAAATGAAAAAATATTTTTTTAAACTATCAAATTTGTCTCACATAATCTGTATTCTTCATAATTTCAACTGAGAATCCATTTCATCTCTTTAACCCATATCTTCTAGTGGCTTTTGGCCTTGATGATTTGTGACTCATTAGAAAGAAAAAAAATTAAATAGTATTTCAAGGGAGCCAGACTTTGTTTTAAAGATATATAAAGCTCTAATCCTCTTCTGGGGATAATATCCCAATAGATAACAAAACGGTTGAAAAAACTTGAAGATTTTGTGTTTCTGGGCTCGGTGGCTCCAGGATCCGCATCTGAACTTAGAAGAAGAATCGCAATAGCAACTTCTGCATTTGGATATCTAAAAGAAGATATGGAGCAGAAAGGACATATCAATGACTCTGAAGACTTTGTTTTAAAGATATTGATGCATATGCAAATTAAACATGGATTATACTGGCACAGAATGAGAAGAATCTCAATGTCTTTGAAAATTAAATGTTTAAGAACTATCCTCAGAGTAACTTTGCGAGATAGATTAAGAAATGCAGATATCAGAAAGAGGCAATATTAACAAATCCATCAGCGATATTATTCGAAAAAAGAGAGTAACGTGGTTTGGACATGTTTCTCGACTATCAAACTCCAGCTATGTAAAGGAATAATATCATGAAGATTTCATTGAAGGAAGATCCAGAGGACGACCATTAAAGAAATGGATGACCAGATAAGGGTTGAGACTGGTATGCCATTCATGACAGCTGAGAGTCTGGCCCAAGACCGTGATAATTGGCGGAATTTTGTTTTCAAGCAGGATACTTAGAAGTGGGGTATATGTTACGACGCTCAGCAGAGGCGCGAACGGGGTCCAAAAAACTAACGAGAACGGGGTTATAAAAATAAATATGCAACAAGTGAGTTTAACCTATGTCGAGAAGAGATATTTGTCTACTTACCTATGATATTTGTTTGTATTTTTACGTAATATAAATGGGTTTTTATTAGATGTAAAAAAAAAATTCTTGTTCATTTTTAACTCGTACTTTTTTCTAGACAAAATGGCGTCTTGTGCTTACTCTCTTACGAGCAAGCGCCATTTTGTATTTGCAAGTTCGTGTGACAAAACTATTGATTTCTAATAAATAGCAGTTGGAACGGTTTCAAAATACAAACAAATATCACAGAACAGTTTTAAATTAACTTTTATCGATGACAGTTACTTTTATTTGTTGTATATTTGTTTTTTTAGCGTTTTTACTCTGCTGAGCCTCGTAAAAGATACCCTAGAAGTGTAACTATTTCGGAATACGAAATGCTGTAAGCAAACAATCAAAGGTTTTGTGTTTCTTAGCTCAGTGGTTGCGAGATTGTCGTCTGAGATTAGCAGGAGAATAAGAATAGCAACTTCTGGATTTGGACGTCTAAAAGAAAAGATACGGAGCAGGAAGGAAAGATCAATTCCTATTACTGTATATACAAGTGAAACATGAACTATAACTGGAAGAGCATGAGAGGAAGTGTCTTTGAAATGAAATGTCTAAGAACTATCTTTGGAGTAAATCTGCAAGATAGAAGAAGAAATGCAGATATCAGAAAGAAGCTTAATATTAACAGATCCATCAACGACGTTGTTCAAAAAAAAAACTAAAATTGTTTGGACATGTTTCCCAGCTACCAGACTCAAGCTATGTAAAGAAAATACATTTCATTGAAGAAAGATCAAGATGGACCAACCAGATATGGGTTGATACTGGCATGCCGCTCTTGATAGCTGAAAGACTGACTCAAGACTGTGATAGAAATCTCAATGTCTTTGTATGTAAAGAAAACACATTTCATTGAAGAAAGATCAAGATGAACCAACCAGATATGGGTTGATACTGGCATGCCGCTCTTGATAGCTGAAAGACTGACTCAAGACTGTGATAGAAATCTCAATGTCTTTGTATGTAAAGAAAACACATTTCATTGAAGAAAGATCAAGATGAACCAACCAGATATGGGTTGATACTGGCATGCCGCTCTTGATAGCTGAAAGACTGACTCAAGACTGTGATAGAAATCTCAATGTCTTTGTATGTAAAGAAAACACATTTCATTGAAGAAAGATCAAGATGAACCAACCAGATATGGGTTGATACTGGCATGCCGCTCTTGATAGCTGAAAGACTGACTCAAGACTGTGATAGAAATCTCAATGTCTTTGTATGTAAAGAAAACACATTTCATTGAAGAAAGATCAAGATGAACCAACCAGATATGGGTTGATACTGGCATGCCGCTCTTGATAGCTGAAAGACTGACTCAAGACTGTGATAGAAATCTCAATGTCTTTGTATGTAAAGAAAACACATTTCATTGAAGAAAGATCAAGATGAACCAACCAGATATGGGTTGATACTGGCATGCCGCTCTTGATAGCTGAAAGACTGACTCAAGACTGTGATAGAAATCTCAATGTCTTTGTATGTAAAGAAAACACATTTCATTGAAGAAAGATCAAGATGAACCAACCAGATATGGGTTGATACTGGCATGCCGCTCTTGATAGCTGAAAGACTGACTCAAGACTGTGATAGAAATCTCAATGTCTTTGTATGTAAAGAAAACACATTTCATTGAAGAAAGATCAAGATGAACCAACCAGATATGGGTTGATACTGGCATGCCGCTCTTGATAGCTGAAAGACTGACTCAAGACTGTGATAGAAATCTCAATGTCTTTGAAATTAAATGTTTAAAATAGATAGATAGATAGTTCCTATTGCTGTATATGCAAGTGAAACATGGACTGTATATGGCAGAACATGAGATGAAACTCAGTGTCTTTGAAATGAAATGTTTAAGAACTATCCTTGGAGTAACTTTGCGAGATAGACGAAGAAAGGCAGATATCAGAAAGAGGCTTAATATTAACAGATCCATCAACAACGTTATTATTAAAAAGAAAAAAATCAACTTCCAGCTCAGTGATGAAATTATATCAGGAAGATTTCATAAAATAAAAAAACAACAAAACAAAAGGATTACCACCAAATAGATGGGCCGACCAAATAAGGGTTGAGACTGGCATGCCGCTCCTGACAGCTGAAAGAATAGCCCAAGATCGTGATAAGTCGTGGAATTTTGTTTTCAAGCATGTGGCGAAGCTCTCTGGGGTATGCAAGTAAGTCAAGTAAGTAAAATCTCTAATAAGATCTTATATAGAGTATTGCATCCAAGCCTGGAGTCCAGTGTCTAGATATGGAAATTGGGACTAAATAAAAAGAGTAGACGATTACAGTGAAAGATTAAAAGATTAGGATTAACTACTTTACTATTTTTGTTTTCATTTTACTTTAGTAAGTAAGTTCTCATAAATCAAGGGGCCCTTTTCTGGGGCTAACACTTGATTTCTATATGAGATACAAATATATCCGAGTGTTCAGTTAAGATTTTTACTCTACTTCTCAAACGTTGAGTTAGTAAAGAAGTGAAGAACATCAATTTTCCTCTCCCTAATTGACCTGTTTACTGTGTATATCTTTCTTTTGATCTCTTGGTCTTACCAGATTCCAGGACAAGAATTCATCTAGTCTCGTGAAGTATCCAGCTAAGTGCTATTACTTTAGTTAAAATTACTAGGAGAAGGTGCACCATTTTTCGTATGATCCAGTGTATAGCCATGTCGAGGGGATCTTATTTGGGCTTCGAATACTATGTTATTTTGAATATTTGGTCAGGGTTTACTTGTAGGGTTAAGTATCTTCATGTCAGGTTGTCCTAACAAACCCTTGTGCAGAGAAACCGAAGACACTCAGGGATGGTGCCTAATAGGTAATTCAAACTTTACTTCTTTTTTTTTCTTATCTTTTTGTTTTTGCTGGGGATGGGGCATCCTACCGGATGCCAGACATTCACCCGCTATCTAAAACACTGCAGCCGAGAGATCTTTTTTAAATTCTAACCGTCCCTTTAAGTGCAATTGTTTGTATCTCTCTTGCACTTGGTTCACTGGGTATATTCGCCAGGTATGTTTTTTGAAATTCTCTTTCATTACTCCGGTTGCTCTTATAATTACTGGAATGATGGAGATCTTCCTAAAATTCCAGTTTCTTTTTATGCCGTCTTGGTATTTCGTAATCTTTTCCCTTTAAGCTCTGTTTAAGCAACCATCATTAAGGACACTGACTTCAAAACTGACATGTGATTTGAAACTTCAAAATAGTTAATGGAATTTCTAACTATGGTGGACATTGTTTTAATATTTGGTCCCCCGATTTATAAAATCGGGAGACCTATGTTTTGAGGCATTTCCGTCCGTCCGTCCGGATTTTTCTCCGCAACCATCCATTGAATTTCTCTGAAATTTTGCATGAAGTTGTAACTTCGGTCAGGTTAGAAAGTGACATTCTCCGATTTTTGAAAATAAATTTGGTTAGCCCCCCAGGGGGTCAAAAGGCCCCGAAATGGCAAAAAATGACATTTTTTGCCCCATAACTTTGCATCCATCCATTCAATTTCTCTGAAACTTGGCCACAATGTGGAGGCAATTGTTCCTAATAGAAAATACCTATCGCTGACCTTGTAAAAAATCTGGTTCGCGCCCCCAGGAGGTCAAAAGTCCCCTAAAATGGCAAAAAATTACCCTTTTCTCCCATAACGTTTGATCCATCCATTCAATTTTACTGAAACTTGGTCAAAATGTAGAGGCAATTGTTCTAGATATAAAATGACCATCCTTGACCTCAGAAAAATTCTGAAAAAAATCTGATTAGCCCCCCAGGGGGTCAAAAGGCCCCGAAATGGCAAAAAATGACATTTTTTGCCCCATAACTTTGCATCCATCCATTCAATCTCTCTGAAACTTGGCCACAATGTGGAGGCAATTGTTCCTAATAGAAAATACCTATCGCTGACCTTGTAAAAAATCTGGTTCGCGCCCCCAGGGGGTCAAAAGTCCCCTAAAATGGCAAAAAATGAACCTTTCCTCCCATAACATTTGATCCATCCATTCAATTTTACTGAAACTTGGTCAAAATGTAGAGGCAATTGTTCTAGATATAAAATGAGCATCCTTTACCGGTTCGCGCCCCCATGGGGTCAAAGGGGGGTCAAAAATGCCCCAAATTGCCAGCATTTATTGCATTTTACACTCGCCACATCGAGTCACATACAGAGGGGGACCACGCACGCGCGGCTTGTTATCAATTGATAGTAGCCAATTGATTTTTTTACTAATAGAGTAATATATTTTTTTTTTAATAAGTTGCCAGATTAGATTTAAAAGAGCAATAGCATAACACGTTTTAAGATGAATTTAGAAATGATGGTAAAATGGTGAAATATTCAGTAGAATTTCATTCTTATACTGATATTGTATTCATAGTACAATGTTCCGTGCACCGTTTTTTGTTTTTAAGGATTAAATTGAGAAAATGGTAAAAAAAAAAAAGTTTCTAAAGAGACTCAGCAAACAAATGATAAAGTCGATAAGATGTTTATTTGAATGTGAAATGTTGTGTAAGTTTGTCACGACATGAAATCACTTTAAAGCAGGATAGTTGTTTGCTGGAAACAAAGTACATGAACAACAGTTTGTACTGTGTTTGTAAGAATTGATATTCAACTCGATGCTATATTTACTTTTGGTAATTACAACAAGGAATAAATAAATGTTGCAGAAATAAATAAATAAATGTAGCAGTAACAAAAAAAGTTGCATGAATAAATAAATAAATGTAGTGGAAATAAATAAACAGATAAATGTGGCAGGCAAAAATAATAAAATATATGTCACAGAAATATATTAATAAATAAATCTAGCAGAAATTAATAAATAAATGTAGCGAAAATAAATAAATAAGTGAATGTAGTAGAAATCAATATATAAATGTTGCAGAAATAAATAAATGCAACAGAAATAAATAAATAAATAAATGTAGCAGAAATTAATAATTAAATAAATGAATGAATGTAGTGGAAATTATTAAATAAATAAATATAGGGGAAATTAATAAATAAATGTTGCAGAAATAAATAAATAAATAAATGTAGCAGAAATTAATAATTAAATAAATGAATGAATGTAGTAGAAATTATTAAATAAATAAATATAGGGGAAATTGATAAATAAATGTTGTAAAAATATTAAATCGATAAATGTTCAGAAATAAATTAATAAATAAATGTAGCAGAAATTAATAATTAAATAAATGAATGTAGTAGAAATTATTAAATAAATAAATATAGGGTAAATTAATAAATAAATGTTGTAAAAAATTAAATCGATAAATGTTCAGAAATAAATTAATAAATAAGTGTAGCAGAAATTAATAGATAAATAAATGAATTAATGTAGTGGAAATTATTAAATAAATAAATACAGGAGAAATTAATAAATAAATTTTTTTTAAAAATTAAATCGATAAATGTTCAGAAATAAATTAATAAATAAATGTAGCATAAATAAATAAATAAATAAATGTAGTAGAAATTATTAAATAAATAAATGAATGTAGTGGAAATTATTGAATAAATAAATATAGGGGAAAATAATAAATAAATAAATGTTGTAAAAAATTAAATCAATAAATGTTCAGAAATAAATTAATAAATAAACGTAGCAGAAATTAATAAATAAATAAATGAATGAATATAGTGGAAATTATTAAATAAATAAATATAGGGAAAATTAATAAATAAATGTTGTAAAGAATTAAATCGATAAATGTTCAGAAATAAATTAATAAATAAATGTAGCAGAAATAAATAAATAAATAAATAAATAAATGAATGAATGTAGTGGAAATTATTAAATAAATAAATATACATAAATAGATAAATGTAGCAAAAATAAATTTATGAATAACTATTATAATATTCGTTCACTTGGAATCATCAGGGAAAAAATTAGTGTGTGGGGGGGGGTAGGTAAAAACAACTCCCTTTTAAAAAGTTTTTACTGGTAATTGTTTGAAAAACACTGAAATTAGGTCAGTCTGTCTTTTTCTTTCTTTTTCTACTTTCTATTATATTTAACCAGTTGAGAGAAAGAGAGAGAAATTTTACACACACTTTTTGTAACTCTATTTTTTTATCCATGTCCCTTCAAATGACTAAAAAAAAAAAGAAGAAAAATCACTCATTTTTAACCTTTCGAAAATGATCCCTGTTAACCAAAAAAAGACCATAGTTTTTTAATAGTTTGATTATAATATACATTCTATTCTGGCAAAAATTAGATTTTTATCTGACCGTCAGGTTAGAATCAAACTGTAGTATCTGTTCTGTCTCAAGAGCAGATGCCCTGCTAATGCCCGTGGCCAATTCCTTGATTGTATGCCTTAAAAGACACAAGTATAAGTCCTAGTACTGAGAAATATTATGAGAAAGGGAGATAGTTTGAAAATGATTGGACCCCCCCCCCCCCGAATTTGGATGCCCGGGGCTACCGTCCCATCATCCCCTCCCCCTCTTCATGACACTGTTCAGAAGGATCTCTTCCCAGGCATTACCTCCTTTTTTCGGGGCGGAAGGGGTATTGTCTGTCGCCTGTGAGGGAACAGCAGGCTATTTTTGCAAACGAACCAGAGTACTTGGATTCACACTATAAACTGACCTTGTATCTAACCTTGCTGTTGTGGAAGGCAGGTAAAAAATCAAAACTTTTAGGCTAGGATCAAAGTGTAGTATCTTTTCTGTCTTCTGTCAAAGGAAGAGAAATCCTCCTAGACTGAGGCAATTTTTTTTTTTTTTTACAATCTAAAGTGTCACCTTTTCGGGGAGAGGTAGGGTTCTCTACATTACTGGAGGCGATGTCAATTTTCTAAGATCATTGATATAGCAGTTAAAAACAGGGGAAATTCTCCTGTGAGATTTGTTTGATGTTTTTATGTGTTTTACATACCAGATAATAAAAAAAAACACAATGAGCTGATTAACAAATTTGAAAATTATTGACAAATTTCTATAAATGAAGAGACAGATAACTTTGAATAAACAAAGGCGAATACATATTTCAATGAGTGATTTTTATTTCAAAGTGGGATTAAATTTTTTTTATTAGAATTTGTACTTAATCATGGCCATGGTTAGAATTCTTTCAGAATGAAATTTTCTAGGAGCAATGACAGTAAAGTGTTAGCGGTTAAAAAAATCTTTGTTGACTGATTGTAAAACTTGCCTTCAGTCAGAGACTCCAAATGTTAGATCTCCTGGCCTGTTATAGGAATGCCCATGGTGTACCAGTCGGGGATACATCTTTTACAATCAGTCCGAGAGTAGCTTCATTACTGACAGACTGGGGTATAGTTCTGTTCAGTCCTAGGAGATCTGTAGCAGTCATAAATAATGACTTATTTTCTGTCTCTGTTAGATGATATGGTCACACACTGACCAATCAGCTTGCAGTGCGCATTTATTTCATCAGTCCCAAGAAGGAATACTTCAGCCCTTTCAGGAATTACGGACGATGATCAGACAGTTTCCTGGAAATGTAGCAGTCATAAATATAGACATATTTTCTCCCTCCGAAAAATGTCCACATTGAGTGAGCTGGTCACACACTGACCAATCAGCCTGCAGGGCGCATGGATTCCTTCTGTCAGCTGAAGAACTACTTCAGCATCTTTGGGAATCAAGGTTGGTCAGCAGAGAGACTCCTGCAAACAATGAGGAAACACTTCTTTTTCTCTCTCTCCTGCCCCTGTCCACTGGACGTTCCAGCAACTACTATTTTCGCCTGGAGATAACTGCTTAGACTTTCGGCAGCACTAAGAACTACTTATTTTCCTTTTCATCACTTGGACACTGTCCAACTTTTTCCACCTATACCAAACGGTATAGGTAACTTTAAAGAATAAACCCTTTTCATTATTGTTATGAAAAGGTTTTGTTATTTCATTTCATAACTTAAATATAAGATACGGACAACGTCCTTTTCTTTACAGAAGCAACCAAGAAAGGCGCCCTCTTCCTCTCTCCTGCCTTCATCCACTGGATTCCTGAGCATCAACTATCTTCACTCGAAGATAAGCTGCTCGTTGACTTTCGGCAGCTAAAGAACTTTCAAACTTTTCATTTCCTCACTTGAATACTGTCCTAACCTTGCCAACCTATACTCTAAATATAGATAACCTGAATAAATACTTGTTCGTTCTTATTCATAAAGACGTTTTTTTTTCCCCTTCGTGTGACGCCTGTTTTCGTTTTACATACAAATAATATAGGAGTTGGTCTTAACACTCTCTGCTAGTAACAGATCCTATAGATCCACCCTCTCAGGCTTTACCTTCTCTCTGAGAAGGGGTTAGTTTATTACTAATCGCCTGAGGTGGCCCTACTGGGGGTTGCTCAGGCATAGGCCAGTGTGCTGTTTTTTTCAAAACCCGGCGCTTGTTCGTAATACTCCACCACTTGTTTTTCTCAACTTTTTTACTAACCAAATTGTTTTATTTTTTCGGTGTACAATTATCTATCGTGTTGCTAGAGAATTCCGTGTTTTGGGGGGATTTTTTTTTTTTCAAATATTTTAGATTTTAGAAGGTGGGATCAATTTCCTATATAAATTTAACGTAAACTGATCACCCACTTTTTGACCATGTTGTTGTTTATGCACCCAGTTTTTGTTTTTTTTCACAATTTTTACGGACTAAATTTTTTTCTTTTTCTGTGTACAATTACCTATCATGCCGTTAAAGAATTTCTGGTTGGGCGAATGGGCATAACAGGTGTATAAGCTAGCTTCCGGTGGAAAAGGGTTGAAGAAAGTGCCGACGGATGCCTGAAAGTGATACATTTTTTTTTTTTCATATTAATTTCAGACTTTTCTTTTTGTCATATTAATTTCAGACTTTTCCTTTTTTCATATTAATTTCAGAGTTTTCTAATAATTAACATAATACAGACTATTTGAAAAATAATTTATTTGTTTTTATTCGATTGTTTTCAAAACATTTTTTTTTAATAATAGTGAAAACCTTTTTTCTTGGAAATGAATTAACTTCCGGAATGAAACTTTTTTCTTAGAAATTGGATTTAGAGTTTGCTGGACTGGTACAGCTTAATGCGCGAAATTTGCACCATGTGTTTGGTCGACAATCCCATTGCGATGGGTGGACCTAGTAGAACCGTTGAAATTGACGAGAGTAAATTCATAAACCGCAAATATAACCGCGGTAGATTTCGAAAAGGCCGATGGGTTCTCTGCATAGTCGAGCGAGAAACAAATGCGACGATGATGGTACCAGTCGACAAGAGAGATGCAGAAACTCTTTTACCCATAATTCGGCGATATGTTCGCCCAGGTACCCGCATCGTAACAGATGGCTGGCGAGCCTATCATGCCCTACCGAATCATTTTGTGGTCAACCACAAATACAACTTTGTGGATCCGGACGACCCTACAATCCACACAAACCGTGTGGAAGGAAGCTGGGCTAATTGCAAGTTAAAATTTAAAGTGATGAGCGGGACTAGCCCGGAAAACTTCGAGGGTCACCTACAGGAATTTCTCTGGCGCCGCCGAATGAAAACAAATTTCTTCGGCAATATACTGTATTGGATACGCTATTATTATGACGTTTAATGGGGATCTTTTACGACGCTCAGCAGAGTAAAAACGCTAAAAAAACAAATATACAACAAATAAAAGTAACTGTAAGCTGTAAAAGTTATTTTGAAACTTGCCTGTAGCATTTGTTTGTATTTTTAGACCGTTACAACCGCTATTTATTAGAAATCAATAGTTTTATCACCGTAACTTGGGAAAAACATGGCCGCTTTTGGGGGGGGGGGGCATTTGGTAAGGAAGCACGTGAATCGCCATCATGAATTTTGTGCAAGCCTTTGGGAAAAAAACAATACATTTATTTTTTTACATTTAATAAAAACCTATTTATAATACGTAAAAATAAAAACAAATTACATAGGTAAATAGAAAAATATCTATTCTCGTCGCAGGTCAACTTCACTTGTTGCAAATTTATGCTTTTAAACCCTTTCTCGTTCTTTTTTTGGACCCCGTTCGCGACTGTGCTGAGCCGTGGCCACCGAGAGTTGCTACAGGCCGGTTGGCTAGAAAATGACGTCACTGCATTGCGTGTCAAAACAATGGCTGTCGTAATGACAATAAGAAGGCATTTCGACTTCTCCATTCACTAAATAATCCATCAAAATTCAGGAAATCAACCAATTTTAATGAAATTTTCAGTATTTATTAATTAATGATCACGGAATATAATAAATCCATTACTTTATTATAAAGCTTGGCGCAAATGTATTATTTCTTGTAAACAAAAAACACCTTTACTAAAGTTATCCAAAATATCAAAACATGTTGACCATACGATATTGTAAATATTTAAAACAAAGCATTAAAAAACTTTAAAAATTGCATGTAAAAAAAGAAAAGAAAGGAACACGATTCGATTTATCCTGAAACTGATCTTTATTCAATATAAATTTAAAGAAAATCATAATTCACGATCAAATACTGCAAAAAACTGAATTATGAATTACCATTATTTAAACTTCTAACCCAATCAACCGTAAGTAATTCAGACTTTGAAATTTGTTTAAAACTGATACAAAAAAAAGTTCAATGTTAACTGTTTGTTTAATAATGGAATTGCCAACTCCTATCTTGCTATTAAGAGATAGGTACGTGCAAAATCAAAGGCCGATCGCCAAAATGTTAAAAACATTTTGACCCTCCCTTCACTTAAAAATTCACAAAAATTCAGGAAATCAACCAATTTTAATGAAATTTTCAATATTTATTAATAAACAAGCACAGGAGATATAGTGAGACATTTTTTTAAATCTTAGTGAAAATGTATTATTTTTTTTTAAAACAAAATACACCTTTACTAAACGTATATTTTTATATATATTAAAAAAAAATCCATGATTTTTTTTAATGAAAATAAGATCTGTATATGTTTAAAATATTTTTTTAAAAAAACTATTTCGTATATATTACGAAAAATGCCCCTACACTCTTGTTAATAAAATCAGTATAACTCGAAGAATTAACGATATTATCATTGAATAAAGCATTGTTTAATTAATATTTTTTGTGAAAATATTGATTAAATATGATGTTATTATTTCATTTATTTAATCTACAAAAGTACAGAGAAAAGATAAACTATACTACACTTAAGACATCGAAAAAAAGTAATAATAAAAAAAATGGAACACTACTTTTTTATCAAATAATGAATAAGTAATTCAGACTTGATTTTTTATATAATTAAAAAAAAATTCAAACTTACTACACTATATTTAGTCGGTGTAAACATTATTACGTGTATCCATATTTGCAGTAATTCTTTCTCTTTGAAATCCAAACATATGCAGTAGCATTTTAACTTTGTGAATTATGAAATGAAATTTTTAAAAGCGCGAAATTATTTTAAAATTGGTTGATTTCCTGAATTTTGATTCCATTATTAAACAAACAGTTAACATTGAACTTTTTTTGGTATCATTTTTAAACAAATTTCAAAGTCTGAATTACTTACGGTTGATTGGGTTAGAAGTTTAAATAATGGTAATTCATAATTCAGTTTTTTGCAGTATTTGATCGTGAATTATTATTTTCTTTAAATTTATATTGAATAAAGATCAGTTTCAGGATAAATCGAATCGTGTTCCTTTCTTTTCTTTTTTACATGCAATTTTAAAAGTTTTCTAATGCTTTGTTTTAAATATTTACAATATCGTATGGTCAACATGTTTTGATATTTTGGATAACTTTAGTAAAGGTGTTTTTTGTTTACAAGAAATAATACATTTGCACCAAGCTTTATAATAAAGTAATGGATTTATTATATTCCGTGATCATTAATTAATAAATACTGAAAATTTCATTAAAATTGGTTGATTTCCTGAATTTTGATGGATTATTTAGTGAATGGAGAAGTCGAAATGCCTTCTTATTGTCATTACGACAGCCATTGTTTTGACACGCAATGCAGTGACGTCAGAGGGGGACAAGAAGTTAGTTGCTTGGCCTTGTCAACTCTCGGTGGCCATGGCTGAGCGTCGTAACATATACCCCGTTTAATAAAATATTTGGTCAAAAACATTATTTCTTGAAAAAAAAAATTATTCTATTTAGTTTATTTTTTTCAATGAAATTTTTTTTTAAGTTTTAAAAACCATCAAATAAATTATTTTTCAAATAGTCTGTATTATGTTAATTATTAGAATATGATGAAAGGAAAGTCTGAAATTAATATGAAAAAAAGAAAAGTCTGAAATTAATATGAATAAAAAAGATTGTATCAATTTCAGGCATCCGTAGACACTTTATTTAACCCTTTTCCACCGGAAGCCAGCTTATACACCTGTTATGTCCATTCGCCGGAAACGGTGCCCGGAAAACTCGTCACAGGAAAATTGGGCAACGAAAAATTGGGCAACGAAAAATTGGGCAACGGAAAATTGGGCAACGGAAAATTCGTCACTTTTGGCCAAGTAGGAAAATTCGTCACTTTTGAGCAAGTAGGAAAATTCGGCAATTATCGAATAAATATCGATTGAAAATAGATTTTAGAACCGATGTTACAGGAGATATACTTGTAAATACGGGGCTACCCCCCTCCCCAGTGGAGAACATTTTTTTATATTATTTTTTGGTACTTGTGCAGTTTTGTGTGTTAAGAATGGCTTTCTAAATAATCCGGTTCGTAATTACGTTACGAAATTAAAGGTTTGGACCGGGTTATTCTTTACAACGTGAAAGTACAGAATAGTTAACAAAGCACCCCCCCCCCCATTCTCCCCATGTAAAAAATCGTTGTCTGAAAGAAGAATTTCTTTTTTAAAGTATTAAATGAAGTTGTTAGTTAAAACAAGTTTTAGGCAAGATGAAAAAAAAAACACTGAATTACAATTTTGCTTTTTTAAATACATGGAAATTTTCTAAGAATTTAAAGCCAGTTTAAATGACTTTTTACTCATAGTTTATAAATTCCTTTCAAGTTTTGCACACACACGAAGTAATTGATGTTTTGTCAATTAAAATGGCTGACTTGTTTACGAAGAAATCTAAATGAATTATGATGGATTTCATCTCGTAACTTAATTACGAAACAGGCTTGAAATAATAACATTATTTAGACAACGATTTTTTACATGGGGAGAATGAGGGGGGTGCTTTGTTAACTATTCTGTACTTTCACCTAACAATTTAATAACCAAAAGATATCGTAAAAATTTAATTCAACTTGAAAATCTTATCTAAAAAATAGCCCGGTTCGTAAACTGCACAAGTACCAAAAAAATAATATGAAAAAATGTTCTCCACTGGGGGGGGGGGGGGGGTAGCCTCGTATTTACAAGTATATCTCCTGTAAAAACGGTTCTAAAATCTATTTTCAATCGATATTTATTCGATAATTGCCGAATTTTCCTACTTGGCCAAAAGTGACGAATTTTCCGTTTCCCAATTTTCCTGTGACGAGTTTTCCTAAATTCCCGGAAACGGATCCCCTTTCTAAAATATTTGACAAGAATTCCAAACAACACGGAATTCTATAAACGACATGGGGTATATGTTACGAGACTCAGCAGAGGCGCGAACGGGGTCCAAAAAAAGAACGAGAAAGGGTTTAAAAACATAAATTTGCAACAAGTGAAGTTGACCTACGACGAGAATAGATATTTTTCTACTTACCTATGTAATTTGTTTTTATTTTTACGTATTATAAATGGGTTTTCATTAGATGTAAAAAAAAAATGTCTTTTTTTTTTTCCAACGTTTTCACAAAAACAATATGGTCGCTCCTAGTGATTTCGTTAGTAATCCCCCCAAATCGGCCATGTTGTTTTTCGAAATTACGGTGTCAAAACTATTGATTTCTAATAAATAGCACTTCAAACGGGTTTAAAATACAAACAAATATCACATGCAAGTTTGAAACTAACTTTTACAGCTTACAGTTACTTTTATTTGTTGTAATTTGTTTTTTTTGCGTTTTTACTCTGCTGAGTCTCGTAAAAGATTCCCATGATATGTAATTATACAGCGAAACGAGAAAAAAATTGGTCAGTAAAAAAGTTGAGAAAAACAGGTGGAGGAGTATTACGAACAAGCACCCAAACCCCCACCTGACCTTGTGTCTAACCTACTGAAGAGGAAGTAAATAAATACGAATATTAATAAATAAAATTACGATTCGTCTTTAGAAAGAAAAAAAGAAGCATTGAGAGTTATCTCCCCCTGCGTGACGCCGGTGAAAATAGTGAAATTAAAGGATTTAAATTTCTTACGTAATGGCTACAGTTCCCGTTTGGTACCAGAAGGTAATTTCAATCCCAGCCAAGAAGAGGGGCTGTCATTTGATACAAAAGGAGGTCGAGTCTTCCATGTCTGAGATCAAAACCCTTAAACACGGCCTTTTACACATCTTAAGTAAGTAATTTAAAATGTTTAATTTACAACTAACCCGTAAACACCTCGTCTTCCCTGATATTTATTTTATTATTTGACTGGTTCAATTGTAGTATACTTACCGTTGAATAAAAGTTCAAATTTATAGACTTTAAAAAGTAAAATATCTTTAGATCAGGGTAAACAATGGAATTTAAACAGGTGATATATTCTAACGGTTCCTATACTACAATTGAGCATTCGGAAGCAATATTTTTACTTTCACCCTCACAATTGTTGAAGCATGGGACAAACATCCTGCATCTCTTGTTGGCTGTCGAGACACTGCATCTTTTAAACCCCTCAAAACTACACCTGATGCCCCCCCCCCTGCGTATACATGCAGATATGTGGGCACTTGTGCATTTTAACACCCCCATGCAAATTTATGCACTTTTGATGAGTTGAAGTGCACCTGAGCACTGTATACAATGATTTCATCATTATTATATAACAACAACAACAACAAATATTTTGACGCTTTTTTTTAAATTTTACATCTTTTTTGGCACTTTTGCATTTTAACATCCCCGTGCAAATTTAGAAAGCCATTCTTAACATAGTGAAGGGTGGAGAGACTTTGTTAACTCTTCCTTTGCCGCGGACGGAACTCTCCTAAAATAAAAGTAAAAACAAACAAATGTTAAAATGCACAAGTGCCTCTTTTTTTTTTAACAAACAACAACAAAAAAAGACTCATTTTCGGATAAGCATCACAAAGTGCCTCTATAGAACAGGACCCATATCGACCCGAATGTTTCCGATTTACGGAACAGACCGAAAACGTCTGAAGCAATTTGATTTGAAAGCTGCGAAAAATATGTAAAAATGCAGACGACACTGATAAATTTGTAACAATATTGTGTAAGGATCAGCAAAGTTTTGGCTCTTGTTCACCTGCTGATGTACATAAGGTGGGTTTACAGGAAGGTTTGCAATACCATTATAATCAAAGTAATTGATTGATCAATGTGGATATATGTTTCAGTAGTCTACTTTTATTTTGCTGTATTGTTATTTCTTAATAGGGTGCTTCTACAGAGTTTGAACCAAACCGAACAAAAAACTAATGTTTAAAAAAAAAACTAGTTCGGTTCAAATTCTGTAGAAGTACCCTTAATAGTATATTCATTTTATTTTGATTATTTATTATTTTTTATTTTTTATTTTTATTTACATATTCGTTCAAGGACAATAATTCAACTTCATAATTTTCTATTTAAAGGACATCTTGTCATTCGGTTGTCTGTCACACTTGATTGAAATAGCATTTTCTTTAGTCTGTTTGCGTTTGTGTGTTCACTGCACGGGTTGTGATCGTCTGTTTGTTGTCTTTGTCCAAATTTGGAGCTTGATTTGAACACTGATCTTAGTGTCAATTATGTGGTCTCAGTCAGTGTTGTAACTCTGATCAAATCACAACTCCAGTTTAAAACAAGTAATAGGCACACAAGGGCTTATTTGTCTCTGAGAAACACACAAACCCCTAACTGATCTTCCTCTGCCCTCTGCTAGAATATATATATATATATAGATATCACTTGGATCACACCAGAGAGACCACTCAAGATTATCAGCTGTTAATCTATGGATATAAAAAAACTGACTGACCATGAAGTCCACCATCTGGTTTGAATATTAATTAAGTGGGTCATAATCACAGCAGGGAACTTCATATCTGAAGGGACATTACTTTTTCAAGGATTTTAAGTGGTTTGACCTCCATTTAAAGAGGCAATAACTTTTCCAAGTGGAGAAATCAAATTTTGGGTGATCAAACTATTTCTTGCATGGTCTTCTCTTAGCTAAATATGTTCCCATTGCAGGCCTGTCATTTGTAGCATGGATCTATGCACTCCACTAAACGTGCAGCACGGCGCATGCTTACAATGCTTAAGCTTGAAATAGCATTTTTAGATATATCAATGCGTTTTGTTAAGTGAATGGATGCATCTTAAGAATATTTTCTTTTTTTTCTTTTCGATAAATATAAATATTTTCGCCGTTCAAACTTGCTTAAAATGAACCGATTTTAATTTTATTTTTTCAGTTAAGCACACCTCAGCAAGTATTGGTTTGAACGAGGTACGTATTATCAAGGAAATATTACTGTTTTCCACACATTCATATACACGTACACACACCAGAAGTATTATACAGTATAATCGAGTTGACACACTGTTTATCATTAGATCACCAACGTTAAGCAACGTTGAGCCTGGTCAGTATCAGATGGGTGACCATTTGAGAATACTAGGTATTCTATGTGGGAGGACAGCGACATATCCCTGAAAAAAAAACTAACGTTGCCAAAACCATCTCCCTTGATCGGGATATACGTGCAACTGGAGACCGTTTGTGAATTTAATATTCCTTAGAAATTTTTTTCTTCAAAGGAAGCTGGCTCAACCAGCCCTAGGTGAATGTTGCAGAGGGCACTCAGACTTTTAATGATCTCCCTTTTCGCCACACTATGTGGCGCTAAGATCGGAGAACTATAAAAGCCGAAGCACAAAAAGATTCTTCCACTTTTAGAAAAATCGTGTTATGTCTTTTTGGCTCAGGGCTGTGCAAACAGAGTACCTCAGCATTCCTAGTGCTACACATGGTCATCTTCAAGTCCTATGCCAACAAATACTTATCAAAGAGGTCCTCTTCAGTAATCAAACTTTTCCATTGTATTCATTGTTTCCAATCCTCTCATAGTATTGTTCATCATCCAACTGAAAATCTCATTGACCCTTATCCTTGAGTGGCTTTTAGCCTTGGTAAGTGGTAGCTCATTAGTATTATAAAAATGTATATTTTTGCATAATTTTCTGTTTGCTTATGTTTTTATTTATTATTTTTCAGAATTGGGATGCTGATGTCAGGTAAGGTTTTTATGTCTTTGTATAAAAACTATTGTAGCTTTGTTAGTTGCGAAAAATTAATTTTCGAACGATCGCATGTTTTATATGCTTTTCGAGTTAGAAATAATTTTTCAGGTGCAACTGTTTATTAGGTATGGTTAACAGGCTGTCTATGCGTATAAAGCAAAGTTGTACGTATGTATGTCACGGCATCTCATTTAAATGGTTGATCTAAGAGCCAAATTAACCGAAGATTTGAAATCAGCACCTTCGCTCTGATGTCCTTACTGATATCAGAAGTTTTTGAACTTTTTAAAAACTCATTATTAAAAATTGAAAGTATGTAAAAATAATATTAGAAACAAATGTTTCAACATTTTTAGCGTTCCTTTTTAACAAATCACTGTATGTATTTAATGTATTGTTTACTTTGAAGAGAAAACGTGGTCCTCTTATAGATGATGCACCATGTTTCCGTGACTTTGTGTCGTCAACGTTCGAGGCGGTCTCGGAAGCGCCCAAGAGTTGACGAGGCGAAAACTGTCAAACGCTAAGTTGAAGACTGGCAGACGATGATAGCAAACCATAGCTAAACAACTGTTATTAATTCGATGTTTATTTAGCTAGTTATTTTTTTGTTAAAGGAAACATTAAGGAAATGTTTAAATATATAAGATGATTTTGTTTGATATTTTAAGCAAACGTTTGTGTTTTTTTGTTTTGTTTTTGTTTTGTTTTTTCAATGTTTATTTTTTTTACATTTTTTTGTCAATGTGTTTTTTTCTTGTTAACATAAACAACTGTTTCTAAGCAATTTTTTTTTCCAATCTTTAAAGCAAATGGGTTTCTTTTTCCAATCTTTTTCCTATGTTTTTTTTTTCTTTTATGACAGTTTCTGGGTTAGGGTTTAGGGTTAGTGTTGCAGCTGGTCTAAAAGTTTTCTTGTGTACCGGTCCTGTTGCTGGCAGAAATCAATTAGTCCTTGGGAGATTAAACGAGCTGCCAACAATTAAAGAAATTAAATTTTGTATTGAACGCGATTAATTTCTTCCAAAAGTTATTGGCTGCTTGCTGTAGCCTGATTGTCTTCGTCAATTCTCGGGCGTTTATGAGAGCTGCTCGAACGTGAGATTCGAACTCTGGTATTGGCATTGTAAAAAAACTATTTCTTAGTAATGTATACTCTGCCTATTCCTTTTTAATAGTAGGTTTCTATTTGCATACGAACAGACAAACTCCAAAGTCTGGAGCTTGTGTTTGCACAAAAAAAGAGACACGGTTTTTGCTAAGAGAATCTCATGGTTTCTCCATAAAAGTGACAGCTGACATTTCTTCTTGAACTTCATTCAAAGACATCGAACGGAAATAGAAATTCGAAACGAGGTTAACTACCCTTTAAGATGAGTGGAAAAAAGACAAGAAGAAAAAATTGACAGTTTGATAAGATAATGAAACAACGCGGACCCTAGTTTGTTAAGATGTTGACTTGAATGTTGTAAAATGCTAAGATCCACGTTTACATTTAAATTGTTATTAAAGTATTAGCATATACATATACATATATAGAGTATAAGCAGATAAAAATAAAAGTTGAATGAAAAAAAAAAATTATTTAAAAAGCACAAGATATTTATTTATAAAATTACAAGACATTTTATGTGATTAATTGTTCAATTGAAATGTTAAGTTCAGTTGGAAAAGTAATAAAATGTATGCGTTTTATGCCTGTAATTTATGAGTGTGTGTATATGCGTGTGATGGTATAGGCATTTGTGTGATGCTTTACATTAGAACGTGTAAGTGTATGAATGTGTCTGTCACCCTTTGTCAGGGTGCGTAGTTGTACGACTGTTTTTGTCTCATTTTACTTCAGTTGAAGTTCTCAGAAATCAAGGGGCCCTTCTCTGGGGCTAACACTTGAACTCTATGAGATACATAGATATTCGGATATTCCATTGAAGTTCTCCTTTACCTGTCAAACGTTGAGTTAGTAAAGAAGTTAAGAACATTAATTTTCCTCTCCTCAATTGACCAGTTAAGTATGTTATAGTATATCTTTCTTGTGGTCCCTTGGTCTTACCGGATTCCAGGACAAGAATTCATCTAGTCTGGTGGAGTATTCAGCTAGGTGGTGTTACTAGAGGCAACATAATTGGAGAAGGTGCACCATTCCTTGTATAATCTAGTGTGGGGTAGCCATACCGAGGGGATCTTATTTGGGCTTTGAATACTGTTATATTGAATATTTGGTCTGGGTTTACTTGTAGGAGGAAGTATCCTCATGCCAGGTTGTCCTGACAAACCCCTGTATAAAGAGACCTTAGACACTTGAGGACAGTGTCTAGTAGACATTCAAGTTCTCTCCAGTGTGCATGTGAGTTGATTAGGTATCCCTTGCCCACTTTGGGACAGTGTAGGCATTTAAGTGTGTGCCGCTTTTTGTCAGGATGCGTAATCATGTGTGTGTGAATTGAAAAAGAATAGTAGCAGCCTCCCAAGCCCAAGAAGGCAAGGGAAGTGGAAACGTTGTCCTCTTGTAAACTGTATGCTGAGCTTTTTCCAACTTGTTTTCTTGACGAAAATCTGACTTTAAATTATGTTTCAATCGGCTCCAGAAAGCACCTTTTGCGTTTGGGCGCAAAAAAAGTGATTTTAATCGCAGAGGTGCAGCAGATGTACTTGAAAGCATATCACGTGACAGCCATTTTTGTTTTTTTCTTAAATATGCCGCTGGGTGCTGCTTTTGAAAGAAAAATCTAATCTCGTTTTTAGATGGAATTTTTGTATACTGAATTACCTCCCCATTTTGTTACCATTTTTTTCTGTTCACAATTTCTTGATCTTCTCTTTGTCCATAAATTTCTCTTTTCATCTATTCAGTTTACTGGCACGAGATTCTTATTGATTCATTCAAAACACATAATAAAAACAAGACACCATATGAGGATTGGCTTCCAACAATTTCTAAATTTCTGATTTAAGAATTGGTTTTTATTTTTCTCTTTAGAGTTGATATGGAGATGTTTTTGAACAAAATGGTCCCAGAGGTACGTACATCTCTTATTTCTCATAATTGTTTTTTCTTAAACTTGTGATAATAATCTAAATGAATAAATGTAAAAAAAATTTAATTTATCACTCCTATATTACCATCAAAACGGGTTACTGTTATTTAAATCAATAATGCAACATAATATTTTGAAATACTGTATATGTAGTACAAAGGAAAGGCCCGAAGAGTCATTAGAAGAGTCTTTGAGAAGGGGTTAGTTTATTGCTAATCGCCTGAGGCACCCCTACTGAGGAATGTTGATGGGGCTGCCCAGGCATTTTTTGTAGGCTAGAGTGTCCATTCTCTAGGGCGCTTGGCTTTTCAATCCCACTTTCTGTTACATCTTACCGCTGTGGGAGGGAGATAAAAAATAAAAATTAAAAAATTAAAACTTTCCAAGTAAGCAAATTGAAGCCAGTCAAAAGAAAGGATGCAACTACATTCTTCCTCGGCAACTCGCCAGAGGGAAGAGGCATGAACTACTATACTCTTACACTGATATAAGAAAACAAACATTTATATACACATTTTTTATGCAGACTAATTCATTCTTCTCTATTAAACAATTTAACTGTCTTACCTTAATTTTTGCCCTCATAAAACATCCATTTTTAATTATAGTTTAACATGAGTCATTGTACATCGAAAGGCCATCGTCTATATTTCATTTATACCAAGGCTCATACCAGTGTATGATGAAGTGGGGTCATTCAATCATATTCAAACTATCTCCCTTTCTCATAATATATCTCAGTAGTAGAATTTATGTTTGAGTCTTTGAAGCATACAATCAAGGAGTTTGCCTCGGGCATCACCAGACCCTTATACACCACTGGCTCACACTACAGGTTAAATAAACCAAGTCTGATGTAAGTTATATAATTTCCAATCGTATTTAATTGTCAACTTATGAAAATTGTTGCATTTTATTCGTTTAATTCGTGTTTCTTTTTCTTTCTTACCCGACAGAGCACACCTTTTCGTCACACCTGTGAAGGTCCAGATGACATGGTAATTGGATTTTTTTACACTTGTGCAGCTATTGCTCTTTGATTCTGTAAACGGGAGGAGTTATGAACTAAATGTGGACGCCTCGTGTAACGACAAAACACAAATAAACAAAGATGACTCTTGAGCTCTGCAAGAGACGAAACTACAAAACAGCATCAGACCAAAACATTTTGTTTGTTATCCACGGTATGTAACAACCAGGATTGCAGAAGCGGAGGTTTCGGAAGGAGGCATGGATTTTGGAAGGAGTTGGGCTTGTAAGAATGCTAGGAGTCGGATTTTTTTAATCGCCAACGAATCATTAGCCGACTAAAATTACAAACACAAAATGGCATACATGGCACCTAGATAAGATCACTGGGCAGACCTCACACAAGAGACGGGGGGGGGGGGGAGACATCTGATCATCACAATAATACAGTTAGATAAAAATAAGCTGAAAACTAATATTTCGGGCTGCCAAAGATTGAAAAACATGTCTGAAAAATATGTCAGGTAACTTGGATCAGTTGACCAGGGGAAATTTTAATTGAAAGAAGCAAGATAAAGACAGATGTGTTACAGCTATCAATCTGCAATAACTGTGATTATCATAACAAATTCTAAAATCAGGTAATATCTGGGTTTTTTTTTTTTTTTAACTTTCATCCACCCCAAACAAGGCATATTGCCACTGGGACATAATGGGCTACTGTGATTAGGGCCAGATTAGGGGGCATCCTAAGTGGGGAATTGTGCAGCCAGTTTGACAATTTTTTTAAAGTTTAAAATCTATATAGCTTGCTTCCTTACCGGCTACTAATACAATGTTCCATGGTCACACTGTTGGCTACGAAACTGACCCACCCTCATCATCCACAAACCTTGGATTTTAATAACTAAGTGAATTTTAATAGTAAACAATTAAAATTATAACATTAATTGCTTGTCATCCAATAAAAACCCATTAAACTTCATCCAGTGGTGAGGCCATAATTTGAGAGCTTTGGAGAGTATGGATTAACTCCTCAGTAGCCAATACTCCCAGGTCCACTCTGACCATGAGTGGTAGTGTACTGTAGAGGGAAGGCAATATCTAAAAGAATGACAAAGTCGAGCCATACAAAAATAAATGATGTTTTATTAACAACAGACGATGAATTTAGAGAAATGGACAAATATGTAGCCACGATAAGAGACAGAACCTGAAAAGAAGACGCATCCCGGTAACAGGAACAACTCACTTGGCTGGGTGCGAGAATAACAGTAAACTAGACAGTCTGAATCTGTTGCCGGTGGTGAGGCAAAGGGATTCATGTAGTGGAAGATTTTCAAGCAGACTGTGTGGAATAGTTATTGGGCTTAGTTTAAGTATCAATTAGATGGCTCCCAGGCATAACGCCAATATTCCAACATCTATTTTACGCCCTTTCAGCGGGGCCATGAATTCGCTGACTGCACCCCCCCCCCCCCCCCGGAAAACGGGGCCATCTGTAGGCCATGGGTGGCGACCCATGATACCTTAGGACGGGATTCTGGTGGCTGAGCCATTCTTCCATTTCGGCTAGACAGGAGGTTGGAGAGGCCCAATCCGATCAATCGGCTGGTTACGTCATGCCCTAGTATCTATAAGTTTATACCCATATCACTATGTCAGGTTTAACAGCTCTGTTTTCTAAGTATGTAGCTGTAGGGATTGCATAGTCATAGTATATGACTTATCGCCAACAGTTATTTCTGGTATATGTCCCCAGGACTTGCTGCTACATTGGATGTTCAACTTTCTTTTTCTCAGAAATATTGTCAAATATTAATTTTTAAACTTCGTATTTTTGCATCTCAACAGCCGGCTCACATCAAGGCAGCGTTTATTGGCAGTAACCTGTCCATTCCTGTCACCAACGGAAAACTCAATCTAGGGACATGGCAGGGATTATGGCTTTTCGAACATCGCAACAGTGCCGGTAAGTGTAGCCATTTTTAATTAACCCCTTATCTCACAACATTTTTGTTACAGTTGAACGACAAACATGGTTACAATTACCGATTACAGGTGACCCCTAAAAATGCCACCAATAGAATCGTTAATAAAATTAACAATCCTACCTGCAATCCAACCATATTTGATACAAATAGACTTCAGTCTATGCTTGACTTGTCCACCAAGTTTCAGTCATGAAGGTCTAACTGTCTTTGGTTTATCGCCATTCAATATTAAAAAAATAAGGTGTTTTTCATGGCGATGTCATTCTAACACACAGCTCAATAATCCCGATTCTGGCATATAGATGGCATTACTAATAAAAAGCACACATGATTTTATTTTGCACTACTAATTTAAAAAGTCCATATAACTTTTATAAAGTACTAACCTTCAAATGGCATTTGTCAAAATCTGAGCATGATCGGATTATTAGTTTTACAAATTAGTTATTTAAGTAAAGCTACTGTTGCAAATTTTAAAACAATGGAAAAAATCTGAATTTTGTATGTTGATAAAGTATTACTTTCTGATGGGAAAAAATACTGTTCAAGCAAAGCAATGACTTGAAAAGTGTTATTCGGACTCTGCTCTATCGGTTAAGAGGTTGTATGCTGACTTTAAACATGGTCGTACAACACAAACGATTCTGAAGGCTCAGGTCGCTCAAATTCGGCAGTTGTCCCAGAAAACATCAATAAAGTCCATAAGATCATTTTGACTGATCGTAAATGGAAGTTGCGTGAGATAGCAGAAAAGTTGAAGATATCAGAAGGCAGTGCCTTCACCATTTTACATGAACATCTGTCAATGGGACAGCCGTGTTCAAAATGGGTGCCATGTTTGCTCACTGTCAATCAAAAACAATGTGTCATTTGCATCTGTTGAAACGCAACAAAAAGCAGTTTTTGTGTCAATATATGACAATGGATGGAACATGGATCCACCATTTCACTCCGGAGTCGAATCAGTAGTCATCCGAGTGGATAGCAGCAGGTGAAAATCCATCCAAAGCGACCAAAGCCATAAACATCAGCAGGCAAGGTTTTGGCATCCGTATTTTTACATCGATTACCTTGAGAAAGATAGAACCATTAATAGCGAATATTCTATAGCACTGTTGATGTGTTTCACCGGTGCTAGACCTCTCTCTCCCACAAGGGTTTTGAAACATGAGGTATATCTGAGTTCCCCGGTAATCTATGCTCCTATCTTAAAGGTAGAATAAGAACTAATGTTTTTTTATTGTTTTGCTGTCTTTCATAAATGTCCACTGTGAATAAATGTGTTAACCATCCTTGGTGTTAGCTTTGTCTATTATTTGTTCTGATGATGGATATGTTTGGAATATATGTTTAATACATAGGCTGTGAAATAAGATAACTTATATTCTAGCAGAACCTTTTACATAATCCACATTCTGTGCTCCATACTTTTGTTTTTAAAATAGATATTTTAAATAAAGGTCTTTCTAAGTTTTGCCAGAATATTGAGGAGAAATCTCGACTTAAAAGAAAAGCAACGTCTCCCAACTGGCAGTAGACACAAATCATAGAAACAACGTTTTACTCGGAACTTAAACACACATCCACCATAAAAGCACGTTCTCTCTAACTGTTGTCTTAATAGCATCAAGTCCTGCAAAATAATAATCCCAAATTTTAAATTATTCCTCGTTTTGTCAACCTCAAAAACAAACTCATTGAAATAACTCGATTTGCTGCCAGAATTTTTTCATATCATTAATCTTACAAAACGAATTATTTGCTGTCTCGGATGTTTAAAATAGAGTCGTGTTGATGTCTGTTATCACTGGGCAGTGCTCGAATCATCTTGTTTTCCCCAATGAATGGTGCAAAACACACATTCTTTTATGGGGCCCTTCACCCTCATGTTCATTACAAATAAAAGCCTCTACATAGAATTTACTCTAGAATATATTAGCCAATGTCTTTAATCACTGTGCCAATAATTATGGGGGTGGGTGATAAAAATCTAATCTCTATTAAAACGGTAAAATGTCAGCAGTCAAGATGTAGAAAACTGTGAGAAATATGTAAATGTCACTTTCTTATGTCGTTACAGGTTCTCGGAGTTTGGTGCTGACTTTGCAAGGAATACCAAAGTAATGGCCACTGGAATGAACAGCAGACGGATAGCCTGTGTCTTTTAGAAAAAAAATAAAATTACAAAAAATAAATGGAGCCACTTACATATCTTGAAAATATAGCCACCTTGGACTGACTTTTGTACAAACAAAATTTTTTTTTTTTGTATATTAACAAGTTAATGAGACATTCAAATAAAAATCTACTCTTCAAACTCAATGTGTTCAAATTAATGGCTTCTTTGCAACTAACGTGTTTAGATTAATGACTTATTTGCTACCAACGTGCTTAGATTAATGCCTTCTAAATCTCAATAACGAACCAGACACATTATTTTATAGTGCTGGCAAGTCACAGCCCCCAAGTACATTTAAATGAGCCAATGAATACCATGGTTCATGAAATGTTTTCTCCAGAAGTCAGAAAACAAATTAATAAAAGAACTCAGAACCATATGACTTGTTTATGCATTCATTACAACCAGTCCAGTTATCCACATGTGATCGAAAATAAAGATGGTGGACGGCAAAGAGGACGAAACAAGAATGCAATACATGAAATGACTCAAAAGGTTAATGTGCCAGAAAACAAAAATAACAATTTTTTAAAATGTATATAAAACTTCTTTTTTGTTTAATCTTCTAATATAAAATTTATCACAGCCATGGAAAAGTTTGTTTCTATGTAAGTGTTTTTCTTTTTCTTTTTTTTTTTACATCAGCTTCAGTTTTGCAAGTTTCATTTTTGTGTTAAGGATTCTTTCAGTCAAATTCTCTCCCAATGGACATCTGAAAAAACAAAACAAAAATGTATATTCTTAAGATGCGTCAATTCAATCTGAAAATGCTATTTCGAACGTAAGCGTGACAGACTTTTATAACATGTACATATCTAAAAATAATAAACTAGTAGGGCTACCCAGTGTTGCCCGGGGGAGTAGTAAGCAATTTATTTTTATTAGTTGTCACACAGGAGGTAAATCTTATTGTAAAAAAACAAAACTAATCAGGGTAAATCTTATTGTAAAAACAAAACAACTAATTGAGGTAAATCTTATTGTAAAAAACAAAACAACTAATCGAGGTAAATCTTATTGTAAAAACAAAACAACTAATTGAGGTAAATCTTATTGTAAAAAACAAAACAACTAATCGAGGTAAATCTTATTGTAAAAACAAAACAACTAATCGAGGTAAATCTTATTGTAAAAAACAAAACAACTAATCGAGGTAAATCTTATTGTAAAAACAAAACAACTAATCGAGGTAAATCTTATTGTAAAAACAAAACAACTAATCGAGGTAAATCTTATTGTAAAAACAAAACAACTAATCGAGGTAAATCTTATTGTAAAAACAAAACAACTAATCGAGGTAAATCTTATTGTAAAAAAACAAAACAACTAATCGAGGTAAATCTTATTGTAAAAAAACAAAACAACTAATCGAGGTAAATCTTATTGTAAAAAACAAAACAACTAATTGAGGTAAATCTTATTGTAAAAACACAAAACAACTAATCGAGGTAAATCTTATTGTAAAAACACAAAACAACTAATTGAGGTAAATCTTATTGTAAAAAACAAAACAACTAATCGAGGTAAATCTTATTGTAAAAACAAAACAACTAATCGAGGTAAATCTTATTGTAAAAACAAAACAACTAATCGAGGTAAATCTTATTGTAAAAACAAAACAACTAATCGAGGTAAATCTTATTGTAAAAAAACAAAACAACTAATCGAGTTAAATCTTATTGTAAAAACAAAACAACTAATCGAGGTAAATCTTATTGTAAAAACAAAACAACTAATCGAGGTAAATCTTATTGTAAAAACAAAACAACTAATTGAGGTAAATCTTATTGTAAAAACAAAACAACTAATCGAGGTAAATCTTATTGTAAGAAACAAAACAACTAATTGAAGTAAATCTTATTGTAAGAAACAAAACAACTAATTGAAGTAAATCTTATTGTAAGAAACAAAACAACTAATTGAAGTAAATCTTATTGTAAAAAACAAAACAACTAATTGAAGTAAATCTTATTGTAAAAACAAAACAACTAATCGAGGTAAATTTTATTGTAAAAAACAAAACAACTAATTGAGGCAAATCTTATTGTAAAAACAAAACAATTAATCAGGGTAAAACTGACCAATATTCAAATACAGAAGTAAAATCTTACTTAAACAATAAATATGCAAGTAAAGTGTTACAAAATAAAAATATGCGAGATAAGTTTTACTTAAAGTATAAACTAATCCGCTCTCTTTTCTATAAATAAAGCATTGGTGTCCCCGTAGATTAATTTCTATTTTAATCACAAAAATATTAAGAAAAAGGGAATATTTTGGTCAGTTTATTAAAAATAAAAGAAATTCTTTCTTTTATTTTTAATATCAGTTAATAAAATTAAGCCTCCTCTTCTTTGCTTATAAAAATTAAATTTGCATATTATGTGATTATTCTTTTCTTTCTTTATTATTATTATCAGTTATTAATAAGATTAAGCTTTATTTAAAGAACAAATGCACAAGTTTTACATAAAAAAATTAACTGATCCACCCTTTCTCTTTTTTGAATCTATAAATAAAGCATCTGTGTGTCCATATATTGATTTCCTTTTTAGTCTTAAAAATATTAAGAACAAGGGAATATTTATTTTTGTGTCTATTAAAAGTGAAAGAAACTCTTTTCTTTATTTTTTACTAGCAGGAGTTACCCAGCGTTGCCCGGGACAAAAATGTAACAATCTCTCTTTTCCTTGGTCGCCCCTAATCCCCTGCCCCCTCTCCCTGTTGCCCGGAGAAAAAGTGCAACATATTTCTATCATTAAAAGTACTATCTCTGTCACACACCCCCTTCGATGTATATTTAAGTTATCACTTAAAAAAAAAAAATTCTTGAGAGTTGGTTGGGATCGAACCATCAACCTTTCTGTCTTTATTCTTTATCGATAACTGTCATGCCAAACGAAGAGAGTATGAAACCGAAAAGAAAATAGGTCACTTGAACGCTTTTAAAATTTGTGTTTTTTTTTTTTGCGCACGTTCAAAGTGTACAGGCGACGAAAAAGCGAACAAATTTGAGCATCCCCTATCACAAATTTTTTGTCTGTTCTACACAAAGAAATCAATGTTTTTTTTTTCAATTTTTCGATATTATGCGGCCGAAAGATGGGCGATTTTGAAAATATCAACTTTATGGAGGCTTGTTGATTATTTTGGGAGCCTTTTGCAGGCATACAAACATACATACACCAAACACATACACACAAACAACTCTCTTTTATATAGATTATCAATTAAGATTAAGCCTCCCTTTCTTTGGTCATAAAATAAAATTTGCATATGTGATTAACTATATCCATGTACGTCCACTTTTATTATATAGATAACTTATAGCTATTTTTACTACTACTCTCTTCCTCAATATCTTTATTTATATAAAGTTAGGTATGTGTATGTTTATATATTTCTATATCCAGAATTCACTCCTAAATTAATTAACCAATCATTATGCATTTTAGGCGTAAAGGGATTGTAATGTTGGCTATGTTTCACTTAATTTAGTTTTACGCAAAGGGGGTAAAAAAAATGGGGTGGAAACTAGTGTTGATACGATTAATCAGAATCAGAAGAACCAGAACTTTTTAGGGTATCGAAATCGGAAAAATTTTAGCCTAATTTCCGATTCCAAAAACAATTATTTTTTTTTTTGTTTAAAACTTAATTTTCTATTGCTTGTACTAATTATAAATATTTATTGTTTTAAAACTATTAGTAAAACTAAAATTTATAGGTCATGATAATTAATTACGGTAAAATGGCACGAGTGAATAAGTAAGAAAAAAATGGCACAAGTGAAAAATATAGATGAAAATATCACAGTGAGTTTATCAAAATCTTGGATACCATACATAAATGCGAACACATTAAGAAGTCTGTCAAATTAAAAAGAAAATTATATCTAGATTTAAAAGTAGATCATACTCTTCGCTACCCCCCCCCCCCCCAATAGACGATTAGGCAATTTTACGATCTGAATCGGAATTGGCAAAAATATTAGAATCGTCCCATCACTAGTGGAACCCCTTTGTGAAAATTCAGATACATCTGATTTTTGTGAAATTTTAACAATAGGTATGAGACATCAATGGAGTATTTTAAATATGAGCACAACCTCCTATTTGAAAATTAAAATATTTCAGATTTGCATTGAATTAGACACCAATTAACCAAGATTCTTTGAATTTCACTTTCTTCTTAAGACTCCTTAGGCTTAAGCCTTAAATTTTAGACATTTTCTAAAATCAGAATTCTAAATATAAGGTTTAGTAGCATTATATGTTGATTTTAATCTTCGTAAAGGGACATAAAAGTGATACAAAACTGTTCTGTTCGGGAAATTAATTTTACCCGTTCTGGGACGCGTATTCTTCTAGTCTATTATTATAAATGTATAGACTGTATTAATCAACCATTCTGAAATTAGGAAATAATCTCCAGTCTGTAGTGAAATGGGAACATTCTACTCTCGTCATGTGGGCAAAACCGACGCGCACATATCTGAGGCAATGGCTGAATCCTTAGAAAATGACCTCCAGTCTGTAGTGGATTGGGGTCGAAAATGGACGATAACTTTTAATGCCGCAAAGACAAAGCTACTTCCCTTTAACAACTACAAGAAACCTCTTCAACCACCGATTTCCATGACAAATAACACCCTACCTGAGAGTCAAACGTTAAACTCCTCGGCCTAACATTCACAGGTAACATGAATTGGAACAAATAAATAGAAGACATTGCCAAGGCTGCTGCAAAGAAAGTGGGCTCCCTCTACCATGAGTATCCTATATCTCGACAAAGTCACCACCCGCCCATGCAGGGAGTATCGTTGTCACATCTGGGCTGGTGCACCATCCACTAGTAGACAAGGTCCAAAAAAGAGTCTCTAATCCACCAAGCTCCAGCCCCTGTTCAATCGCCGCAATGTTGCATCCTTGTGTTTGTTTTACAAGTACTTCAATGGAATGTGCTCCGATGAAGTTGCTGCTTTGGTGCCCCCCCCTGACATAAATACACTCGACCAACTCGACAATCAGCTAAATCCCATCCATTCACTGTGGAGGTCCCCAGATGCTGGAGAGCCTTCTACTCCAGTAGCTTCTTTCCTTGTGCTGCCGGCTTTTGGAACTCCCTCTCTGCTCCCTGGTTCCAACATGCAGAAATTTAAAACTAATATGAACAAGCATCTTGCTGCACAGCTCTCAATTTAGGATGACCCCCAAAACTTTCACCCTAATTCTTAGTAGCCCCTTACGTCTACAGTAGCAACTTGCCTTGTTTGGGGTGAACTATGTTTAAAAAAAAAAAAAGAAGTAAAAGAGACTTATCATTTTGCCATCTAATTTACACATGTTTGTGGTATGTAAACTGGATGACGGGGCTGAGAAAAGAGAATCGCTCTTTCCCTAAATGCTCAGAGACATTAAGAAATATTAGAAAGTGGTTGAATCAACATAAAGTGAGATGGGTCGAGAGCAATACATAGATAGCTAAGAAAGAGATGGATGATTTTTTTTTCAGTTAATTATAAATTACAGCTAATCACAACAATTGAAACAATTTCTTTTTTAAATTTACTGTTAATAATAATATTCCTTTTGAAATGATGTCTACCACGGTCAATACTATTAAGGAAAAAATTACTCTTCTTCTGTAAAAATAATTGTCATTGTCAGCTAAATATTCTTTAAATAAATAAAACAAATATATTTCTTCTTTCTTTCTTTATTTATTTAAAATTGTAGCAATTTAATTCTTTTTTAAACAATTTCTCTTTTTACAGTAAAAATAATTGTCAGCAAAATATTCTTCAAATCAATAAAACGAATGTCACTTTTTAAAATATATTTATCTAAACTTTTACTGTTAGTCGACGGGACGAGATAATTTGATTTTGAAACAATTCATTTTAAAATGGGTAAAGTCGGAATTGTTTACCTCAGCAACATCAGATTAATCACCAATTACCATCTTTGCTGATCGGATGATCTCATTTTTTTAAAATGTGTGTGAAAGGGGATAACATACGTACGAACATGAAGTGCCTTAGAGTATTATTATATAGATATTAACTGATTCGTTTTGTCCCCCCCCCCCCCCTGGAGAGATTAAAGATAAAATTCACCTTGCTTGAATATCAACTTTTTCAGGGTTTTCAGCCACACCCAATCCACGAGACAATTTCTCCATACCATTCCTGGAAAATTAGCAGAACAGAAATTCTTACGAAAGAAATGCAAATCATATCAGACTGTAACAAAAGTATTTTTGTGTTATTATTTTTTAATTTTTAATATTTTGTTTTTATTTGGCTATATTGAAATTTTTAGCTTTAAAATTGATGCCAAATATTTGTGATTAATTTTGTCTCACATTGCAACCGGTGTCGGTGCAAAATAATATGTCGTATTATTTTTCTCCCGTTTGATTTTTGTGGATTCCTTTTTTATGTATGTATATATATATATATATATATATATATATATATATATATTATTTTCCAAATTATTAGTTTTACTTTAAATTCCATTTTTGATAAACACTGTTTGATTGGATTATTTGTTAATTAATCTTTAAAAAATAAAAAAAAATAAAAAAATTTGTAATATAGTTCAATTACATTTTTAATAAACATTGTTTAATTTTATTATTTATTACCGCAAAAATCAGAAAACAAATTATTTGCAAAAAAAAAAAATCAAACAGGGCAAAATAATATGGCGTATTATTTTGACCCAACACCGGTTCAATGTAAGACAAAATTAATTGCACAATTTGGCATTCATTTTAAAGCTAAAAACTTTAATATAACCATTTATTATTTATTAACCATATCTAAATGAATAAATGCAAAAGTTTTTTTTATTTATCCCTTCTACATTATCATCAAAACAGGTTAGTGTTATTTAAATCAATAATACAACATTTTATTTACCTCCCCAGAAAGTTAGGCACAAGGCCAGTTTTATCTTACTCCAACAAGGTAAGATGTGACCCAAGGTCGGGTCGAGAAAGTGGGACTTGAAAAGCCAGCGCCCGAGAAAGTGAGCACTCTGGCCATTAAAAATTGCCTGGGCAGCCCCGTCGGCATTCCCCGGTAGGGGCACCTCAGACAGTAAGCAATAAACTTACTCCTCCCCAAAGAGGGAAGGCAAAGCCTGGGAGGGTGGACCTCCTAGAACTGCACAGGACAGACCCATAGACCGGCGTAAATCAAGCCCCGAAGGCCAAGACGATACCAGTTTATGGGGTGTAGTATCCATCGGAACAAAGGCCAATCAATAATAGAACATAATATTTTAAAATATTGTATATATATCATAGAGACGAAAGGCACAAAGAACTCTTTCAATGCCTAATTTGCATAACTATTTTTTAAACACTTCATAATTAATGTTTTGTGTCATTCATTCATAATTTTACCATTCTGTTTATTCCATATATGTTCAGTATTTTTGTCAATATTAACAGTAATCAATTAAAATAATTTAATACAAAAAAAAAAAAAAAAATGATTGAATTTTTCTTAAAATATTTGCTAGGGGAAGTAATTTAAACCAGAGAGAAAGATTGTGGCTTTACGATGGCCACAGAAATATACATAAGAAATAGTTCTGAAAAGGGGGAAAAGGTACACTGATTGACCCCCTCCCCTCTCCCGTTAGCAACGCCATATAGAGGAAGAGGAAAGTGTGCTTAACTGCTACCCCCCCTCCATTATCGAACCGACGTCAAAATTTTTTTTATTGTTTTTAATAAATATAATTAAAGAAAACACACACACGTACACACAGAGTGAATTGATTTCCTCTTTCTGTGCATGTTTTGGCGATTTCATTAAAGAGGTCGAAATTACCAAAATGTTAATATGCGTGTTTACAAACTTATGAATGAAATGTTTAAAATTTAACATTTTCGTTTCAAGTATTTCGAGTAGTGAACTTTGCGAAACGATAGCTAGCTGGCAAAGCCAGCTAGTTTATTATAAGAAAGAAAAATAAATCTCCTGTAGCTGTCATACTCTGACTATCACAACTGCAAAAGAACTTTCCTTTCTTCCTTTGTGTTCCTGAAGCCAAGCGGAACTTCCATGAACAGAGTTTCTTTCCAAGAACTTCCCATCAGTACACAAGTATTTTCGTATTATATTTTATTTATACAAACTTTTACCCAAAGCCTTTTTCGGAAACACCCCTAAAAATAAGTGTCAGATTCAACTATAGGCCTAGGACCTCAAAATTTACTCTTGTAGGGGCACCGATAATTATAAAAAAGGATTTTCATAAATAATTATAAGATTTATGCAGTGGAATTACAGTAGGTTGCTAGATGATAACCAGTTTGCATGTAAGAAGTGTAAGACAATGGAGAAAGTATATTTGGATGGCGAAGAGTTACTGAGAAGTTTTGTTACTTTGGTGATACCATTGGGGCACAGGAAGAAGCAGGTGCTAGTGTGATTGCAAAACTTTGGTAAGTTTCTTTGGCTGACAGCGGTAATGCTCTGCTGGTTAGTAATGACAGAAGTTCTCTGAACTTACCAAGTTTTGTTACTTTGGTGATACCATTGGGGCACAGGGATGAGCTGGTGCTAGTGTAATTACAAAAGTTAGGAGTGGATGAAGTAAGTTTAGAGAACTTCTACCATTACTAACCAGCAGAGCATTACCACTGTCTACCAAGGGAACTTACTCCATAACCTTCTAACTTTTTTTTAGTCACATTAGCACCAGCTCATCCTTGTGCCCCAATTATAGTACTATGGTAATAAAACTTGTGTGCAACCTTAATAGCTTCGCCATCTAAATATACTTTCTCCACATCTGAGTTTTCATCCATCTCCATTTTCTTACACAAGAATTATTGTCTGGAATGCCCCTGGAATAATGGAATTATTACGCTAAGTACCCCAAATCTAATGTGACCCTTGAAATCTTGCAATTGATGATCGTATTACGCAATTGGTTGTTTAAATTTCACCCAAACCTTCTTTCAATTTACTAGTTTATACCCGCTCCTCGTGCGGTGTTGGTACAGTATCTGGGTACTTTATAACTAGTACGAAAAAAAAAAATTTCTATTTATGGAAATCACTCCAGACAAGGCATGAAGCCACTTGATGTAAAGAGCTAACAACAACGAAAGATGATTATTTCAAAGACGAGAGATGCCTATTAGCCTTAGTCTTGAAAAGACCAAGGCTATAGGTAGGAGGAAAAGAGAGTTCCACAAACCTGCAGTTCTTGGAAAGAAACTACTGGAATAGGAAGCTGTATTACAATGAGGTATTAAAACAGCAAATTAATGGAGACCACTAAAACAATGAGTCAAACGAGCTGGAACAAAGGAAGCAGGGAATAGATAAGACAATTCTAAAGAACATATGCCATAATAGTATTTATAGAAAATACTGAGACTAACAACATCACGTCTGTGAGAGAGAAGGTACAGAGAAGAAAGGGTGGGGGCCAATCAAATTACAGATACATTTCTGCACCTTATCAAGAACCCTCAAATGGGACAGATTCACCAGTCCAAATATGACAACAATACTCCATACATGGTCTGATAGTTGATTTGTAAAGATAGAGGATAGCCTCAGGTGTGAGAAAGTGTCTGGAGCGATAGAGGGAACCGACTTTACGGAAGTTAAATTTTTTGGAAAAAAATATGCATAGAAAGTAATTATCTATGATAAATGTATTTATGTATTGGTTTTATTGGAAAAAAAACGAAAACAATTTGCTTTGAACTATTATGTAATGTTTTTTTGTTAATATGTTAATTTATTTAAATTTATAAAACACATAGCCAGTTAAAAAAAATAGTCCTTTAGACTTATGAGATTCAAACTCATGTATTGACATCGTAAAAACTACTTCCTTAGTAATGTGCACTCTGCCTATTTCTTTGTCAACCAATCACATGTTTATATTTGCATACGAACAGACAAACTCCAAAAACACCATAACTTTTTAATTACTATTAGATTAAGTGAATTTGTGACAAGAGGTTCGCATAAAGAAATCAAGGCTTACCAAGCAATCATGATGCCATTGTCGGTGCAAAGTTTTGGGGGTGGACACACAAGTCGGCAATTGTACTGACCGCAGACCATCGTCAGGTGCTTTACCAAAAACTGGTTGCTGGCAACACCACCAGATAAAATCTGAAATATATATATATATATATTAATAAATTGATATGTAAGCCATTAACAATGCGAGATTAATTTGTATTTTTTTTTCATTAATCTTATATTTCGGAATAAATTCCATCTTCAGAGGTGACCAGTTATTGAGTAATTTTTTTTTTTTTTTATCAAAAAACAAGAATAACCAAACTTATTTCTTTGTTACTTGATAAAACGTCTCTCCGCACTGGTGGTGTTGGCGGCCATGATTCAAATTCCGGTGTCGAACGAAGAGCCTAGCTAGCTCATGTAGGTAATAGTATTGGTTGGTCGTCCATTTAAAGCATTGTTGGATATGTTAATAAAATTGATATGTAAGCCATTAACAATGCGAGATTAATTTGTATTTTTTTTTTTCATTAATCTTATATTTCGGAATAAATTCCATCTTCAGAGGTGACCAGTTATTGAGTCATTTTTTTTTTTTTTAACAGCCTGATCTGGTAGGATGAGATTTGTGATCAAGATTAATAACTTGAATTATTTGGACTACTATTCTCGTCTTGGTTTTATATGCATAACGTCTCAACAGATCTAACTTCCAACCTTCTTTAGGTGCATCTTTTCGAACTTAATAGTCAAACTCAGGAACCCGTATGGAATTACAAACTCAACCCTTTATTTAATCCACGGGGGTAGATTGTTCTCGTTCCGTCAGCCATGACCGGGTAGAAGTGCTAATTTTATGTTATTTTTAATTATCACCTGTAGTAAGGTTTGAATCTTCAAGTTTTGAACTGATTGTAAATCAACACTTTTAACCGTTACACCATATGCCCATGCGTACGATTCTAATATTGAATAAGTTCAAGTAGCTACACGAAAATCCCGTCTTCAGAGCGTGTTGCAAATGAAAACGAAATTCATGCAAAGAAACTAACAGAAATGTTATAACTCTATTTAGTTATAGCTCTACTGCAATTTTTTAAATAACTCTTCAAAGTAATTGTCTGTATCTCTTAGATGAGGTGTTTTCATTATGGATTTCAATGTTCGGACTGACTTCCTCATCTTCCCGAGTTCGATACAGGACACCTGATGAAGGCTGGAGGGCAGAACGGCCGAAACGTTGCGAGCATGGCAGCCAAGATGAGGAAGTCAGTCCGAACACTGAAATCTTTAAAGGTTTGAATATTGAGCTTCATTTTGCTTTGGAATTTGATTCCCATAAGAATAGATCTGAACTATATAAAATAATTGTTTTTTTACATTATCAATTTTAATATATATATAAGTAAAATTAAATAAACATTAGAAACAGTCTACGTGGATCAACCTATGTTTCGAGACTTACACGTCTTGTTCAGGACTTCTTAAATCACTGCAGAGTCCTGAACGAGACGTGTAAGCATCGAAATGTAGGTGATCTGTGTAGACTGTTTTTAATGTTTATTTAATTTTATTTATAAAAGCTCAAATTTGTATTGAGCACTTTTTGAAAAAATATTGGTTTTAAGTTTATGTTATCAATATATTTGAACTTATTTAATTATATATATATATATATATATATATTTAGATTTTTCACTTATAAGATAGATTATTCAGTGAAAGACCGGGATTAGGCCAATAAAAATAAGCTCGATGATACTCGATTACAGGGTACAGAGCATTTGAATGTGATTTTTTGAAGGCTTATCAAAACATTCCGTTCAGGAGCCCAATCATTACCACAAAAGACTTTTTCTTTCAAAGATTATTTATTTATCATATATATTCAAATTAAAGACATTTTCTAGACATTTTCTATTTTTCCGTTTATCTTTTTATTTTATTTTTTTCTTCTCTTCTTATTGTCAGTTGTTGAAACTCTTATTCCAGGTACTTAACTTCCCTGATGATCTGCCAAGCAAGAACCTGCTTGGTAGTGAAACACGTGTAGGAAAAAACTCTTTAATTTGAATATATATGATAAATAAATAATCTTTGAAAGAAAAAGTCTTTTGTGGTGATGATTGGTCTCCTGAACGGAATGCTTTGATAAGCCTTCAAAAACTCACATTCTAATCTACTATTTAATTTTTGATTCTCATATTGTATTTAATTCTATACTAGATCTACCTAAGAAGCCATTGTCGGCCAACATATGCGCCGCTTCTTTGAGATGTCTTATTCTCCACTGTTCTTCTGTATCTATAATTTTTTACTGTGTCCCACAAGGGTAGATGGTTTTCCTTTTTCTTCCAAACCCGACTATGTATCACGGCTTTTCGATCTTCTAGCCTTACTTTTAGTGGGTGGCATGTCTCATTTTTATATATTTTTCCACATTTACATGGAATGGAATATATACAATTCTTGGTCCTAATGTTTCTGCAGGAGGCTTGACTCGGATGAAATGTTTTCGGAGAGTTGAGTTTCTCTTGAATACTGTCCTGATGTCATATAGATTACATATCCGATGAATTTTTTCAGACAAGCGCTTCACATATAGTAGACAGACTGTGTTTTTAGAGGGCGGGGTTGGACAAATTAGAGGTTACATTGGCTGAAACATTGTGAATATAACAACCAAAATGAGAATAGTAGTCCGAATAATACAAATTAATAAACCCTCATCTCAAAAATTCTGGAACATAGAAAAAAAATTATAGTCTAATGTATTAGGTTTGTTGCCTTGAGCTGATTAAGACCATGAATGAATTAGTTGAAATAGCTGCCTTGAGCTGATTAAGACCATGAATAAATTAGTTGAAATAGCTGCCTTGAGCTGATTAAGACCATGAATAAATTAGTTGAAATAGCTGCCTTGAGCTGATTAAGACCATGAATAAATTAGTTGAAATAGCTGCCTTGAGCTGATTAAGACCATGAATAAATTAGTTGAAATAGCTGCCTTGAGCTGATTAAGACCATGAATAAATTAGTTGAAATAGCTGCCTTGAGCTGATTAAGACCATGAATGAATTAGTTGAAATAGCTGCCTTGAGCTGATTAAGACCATGAATAAATTAGTTGAAATAGCTGCCTTGAGCTGATTAAGACCATGAATGAATTAGTTGAAATAGTTAATTAATATTTAATTAATGGGTTAATTAATTCACTAATTACCAGTGTTTTCTGTTCCCCCAACAAGCCAGTAGCCTCTGTGAACACCAAGGCTCTTTGAAGCCGTTTAGCCAAATGCTTCAGGATCCCATGCTGAAATGAAGCGCACAAATCAGCTACATTGGAAAGCACGCCATCTCCTTGAATATCTGAAAATAATACAAAATTGGTTTTATCAGAAATTAAATAATAATCTATTATTATATAAAGGAAAAGTCACATTTTTGGTTTCTCTCTTTTTTGTTCTTTTCTTTTTACTGGGGATGGGGCATTCTATTGTGCTTAACTCGGATGAGATGTTTTCGGAGAGTTGTGTTGCTTTTGAATACTGTCCTCATGTCATATAGATTGTTTTCAGACAAGCCTTTTACATAAATGTAGACAGACTGTGGTTTTAGATGGTGCATTCACTGCACATGGTGTGATCGTCCGCTCGTTATGCCGGTCAAAAGTTCTTGTTCGATTCTGACATCGGTCGCAGTGTCAATTTGGTCTTAGTCAGTGCTGCAGCAGAAGAATTCTCTTTCCAAATAAAATTGCAACTTTTGTTTAAAACAAGCAACAAAGTTTTATTCTTTTGCCGATTACAATGATGTCTGTTTTCTTCTTTTGAATAACAGATTTGCAACTCACGCTTCCCTAATTTTGTCGTTTACTCTTCACATTTCATGAATGATGTTTCTAACAAAGGGGGAAGAATGGCTGTTTTCTGGGTCAAAATCTATCCATCTAACACTTATTTAAAATCTGACATAGATAATGTAGAATTTTTTTTATTAATGTTATATGAAGGAGAGCAGAAAGTGAATCTTGGGTTTACCTTCGGCAGCCCTGTAATTCTCACTTCCCTTATTTTGTCATTAAGTGATGAGCGATGTTTTTGACAAAGGGGGAAGAACACTTATTGTTGGCTAGTTTTTGACCTTGAAGTAGTAGTTTTTTTTTTTAGCTCCTTACATCAAGTGGCTTCATGCCTTGTTTGGAGCGATTTCCATAAAAAAAATTTTTTTAGTCTGACCAAATCAAAAACACAAGTTCAATGGCTTAGATCCCAAGGGCCCATCTTGCTTGGACAGGCACACATACCCAACTGTCAGACCCCAGATAACCAAACTGACCGTGCAACGCGTAGAGGGCCGGATCTGACTGGAATATATATAGACATTCTGGGACCACACCAGAACACTTGAGATAATGGCTAGCCAGCATTCACTTCAAAATGCTAATCTTCTTCCAATCTATGGACATCAAAAACCCACTGTCTAGGGGGTCCCATATCTAGTTGGCTATTATTTTTCTCAAGTTCCTTGCTCTCGGCATTGACCCCCCCCCCCCATTTAAGGAGATACTAACTTTTTTCAAATGGACAAATCGAATTCTGGGTGGTCCAAGCTCCATACCAAACATATTTCCAATATCTTGGGTGATTTCTTTTCTCTTAGCCAAATACCTCTCTCTTGCAGCAAACCTGTTACTTGCATGCATTGCAAACATGCAATACACACTAAACATGCCACCTAGTGTATGTTTACGCTACAGAATGCCAGATATTCACCCGCTATTTCAGAGACTCCAACCGTCCCTTTAAGTGCAATTGTTTGGATCTCTCTTGCACTTAGTTCATCGAATATATTCGCCAGGTATTTTTTTAAGTTCTTTTTCATGAGCCTGATCGCTCCTATGATTACTGGAATGATGGAGATCTTCTTAAGATTCCAGTTTCTTTTCATGTCGTACATAAGACTTTGGTATTTAATTATCTTCTCCCTTTCAGCTCTGTTTAAGCCAGCATCATTAGTGACACTGACTTCAACTAGGGTTGCTACTCTCTCCCTCTTGTCCCATATCACTATGTCAGGTTTAACAGCTCTCCTTTTCTAAGTATCTCTTTTGTTTTCATTTTGCCTCAGTAAGTTCTCAGTAATCAAGGGGCGAACACTTGATCTCTATATGAGATACATAGATATTCAGGTGTTCAATCAAGATTTTCCTCTACCTCTCAAACACTGAGTGAGTAAAGAAGTGAAGAACGCTAATTTTCCTCTCCCCAATTGACCACTTAATTATGTAATAGTTTATCTTCTTGTGGTCTTTTCTTAATTTTACTGGATTCCAGGACAAAAATTTATCTGGTCTGGTGGAGTATCCAGTTAAGTGCTGTTACTTGAGGTAACATCACTAAGAGAAGATGTACCATTCCTCATATGAGCCAGTGTATAGCCATGTCAAGGGGATCTTATTTTGGCTTCAAACACTATGTCATTTTGAATATTTGGCAGGGTTTTACTTGTAGAGTGAACTATCCTCATGTTAGGTTGTCCTGACAAACCCTTGTACAAAGAGACTGAAGACACTCGAGGATGGTGTTAAGTAGGTAATTCAAAATTTTCTTTTAATGCGCAGGGTTTTCTTATTCTTACTTTTAAAATTTCTTTTCCTTTTAACTAATTTGGATTTAAGACTTTGAAGATTGGGTACTAAGCAACAAGAACAATAGTAAGTTTTAGTAAGCTTTACTCTGCTTAGAATACGGTACATGTGTTAGTACAGACCTTTATAGCTTAGTATTTATTGAAGAGTTCTCCAATGGGGAGGTAACTTATTTGGGCTTTGAATACTATGTTATTTTGAATATTTGGTCAGAGTTTATTTGTAGGGGTAAGTATCCTCATGTCAGATTATCCTTACAAATCCTTGTACAGAGAGACCGAAGATACTCAAGGATGGTGGCGAGTAGGTAATTCAATCTTTCCTATGTGTCAGTCTGTGCGTCTAGTAAGGTTTCAGCTGATGTAACCTCTGACCTTCTTCAGGTGCGTCTTGTCGAACTCGGGAATCCTTCTATCGAGCTCGGGAATCTGTACGAAATTTCAAACAGAACCCTTTATTTAATCCATAGGGATAGCTTACGAACACGTGGTGCAATGGATAAAAGTGCTGAGTAATAATCAGGTCTCAGTGACAGTCTTCTGTAGGTTAAAGGTCAAATCTTCAATACGGCAATATTAAGAATACAATTACAAATTACTTAAGATTTTTACCCGGTCATGATTGATTAAATAAAGGGTTCTGTTCAAAATTCCGTACAGATTCCAACGTTTGACAAGACGCATCTAAAGAAGGTCGGAGGTTACATCATCCGAAACGTTGTGAGAATAACATCCAAGATGAGAACAGTAGTCTGAATAATTCAAATACAAATTATCAATCCTCATCTAAAAAATTCAAAATACAATATTACTGCTATGTAATACGTAAATCAAAACAGATTTTAATAAATATGGTGAACTGATTGGTAAACGACAGAGAGTAAAACTTGATTTTGAGAAGAGAGGACATCTTGTCTTTTTCTCCCCCAGCGGGGATTCTGTAGGGATTCCACTGTACAACAGGAAATGAGTGTGAGAGACATGAATAAAAGTAAGCAACGTAAAATCTTTTTTGTTCGAGTCTTCATTGTGTTCTAACATGCTGGAGCAAATGACTAGACAATCAACTGCTAAAAGATACCAAGTAAGTCCAGATTTTCAGGGGGTTTTTTTTTGTTATATTATAAACACGAGAAGCTTGTTACTTACTTTCTTTCGTTTCACAGGTAGCAATGTACCGGTGCATTAAAGAACTGATCCCTGCGAAGGAAAAATTGCAGTCAGCAGACTTTGGCATCACCTGGGGAAAGGAGAACGCTTTCGGGTCTCCTGTTTGGCCAATTAATTCTACAGACGCCCCGCCACTCAACCCGTAACATTCTGTAAGATTTTTCAGCTTTAAGCTTCGAGCCACCTGAAAATAAATTTAATAATTTCATAACCAAATTTTCAAATCAATGTTATAAACAAAAAATATTGTTATAAAGGCGGCCGCATGTGGACGCAGCTGCACATAAAACGTTAGGCATTTATATGCACGCCAGGACCTGAAAACATTTTTGTTTTTTCGCTTCTTGATATTTAAAAAAAACATATATACATTTAATCTTCTAATCTGATATTAAAAAAATGAAGCCAGTCTATTTCTCGACTTTTGTCATCGATAGCTTTTGTCTGACAAATTTCTATTTGTAGGAGATAATTCCAGATATACACTGTAATTTTCATTGGACAATCAGCCATGCTCACTTGTCAATGAAATTATTGCATTTGTTACAAATACGGAAAATTGCAAATGGCGTCCAAAATTTGTTTTCTGCTTACTTACTATTACATAAAAATATGTTCATTTCACTAATTCCCTAATGTTTGTTCGCGTAATATTTAATTATGCGAACAAACATTAGGGAATTATCTTCTCTTCTTATTCTGTGTATTTTGGTGACTACTATACTTTCTTTCTCCAGCTCAAACATTTTCATATTTTTTATTATTATTATTAATATTATTTTCAATTAGACCTTTGAACTGCTCTCCTTACATCTACTACTGCTCTACATCTACTAACCAAAGAACTCTCACAAATTCTTCCGATGTGATCAAACTGTTACATCTTGATGTTTATACGTTTCGGTTTAATTACAACTCAGAAAAATGAAGGAAGTACGAAATAGAACCTTTAACAGATTTATTTAACAAACACACTGAATAAATTAGAATATAGAAAAACCGCTGAACGCGAGATGCTTGTTTGATTGTGAGACCGTTCTGTTTACTTTTTACTGTCCGGCAGACGACGTCTTTAATCCAAGGGCAATAACTCTTACTTTTTGCTTCAAGGGAAATAACTCGATTTTGATTTGTTAGGTTGACCTAACACAAACCAACAAAGTCTCCTACTTTGCACACATCTACATATACTGTCCAGATTTAATCTTCCTATGAGGTCATCAGATCTAAGTCTATATATAAGACTCACATTACACATCTATCGTATCATACTCATATCATTTTTCTCAAGGCAACACATATCCTCAACCCTCACTTCCGTACATCATCACACTGCATACTCATGCCTAATAGATTCTTCACTTGGTCAACAGTGATAATGCTCTGCTGGTTAATAATAGCAGAACTTCCCTGAACTTACTCCATCCACTTCTAACTCTTGAAATCAAATTAGCATCAGCTCCATCCTGTGCTCCAATCGTATCACCAAGGTAACAAAACTTTTGAACAACTTTAATAGCCTCATCATCCAAATATACTTTCTCCACATCTAATTTCTCATCCATCTCCATTGTCTTACACTTCTTGCACACAAATTAGTTATCATCTCTCAACCTACCTGTAATTCCACTGCACTTTTTGTGTGCCCAATGCTTACAAGTACTATAAAAAATTAGTTGCTTTTCACAAATTGAGCAGGGGAACTTTTATCTTTCTAGGAACTTTCCAACACTACAATCACTGATCAACACTCTTGTCTTGGTAACATTCACTTTCAAACCTTTACTTTACATAGCATTTCTCCAACTCAACAAGTAGACCTTCTATTGTTTCACAGGCAACTACTAAATCATCAGCATAAAGCATACCAGACATACTATACAAAACTCTTTAGACAAGATACAAAGGAAAAGAAACGGACTCAGTACAAAGCCCTTTAATATTATAGCTTTCACTAAATGTGCTGTTAATTCTAACATGACTTTGAGCATTTCTGTACATTTCTTGAACAACCTTCACCAACCACTCATTTTTCCTTAGTTTATACAAAACTCACCAGACAGCATATCTTAGCACTCTGTCAAAAGCTTTCTCCAGATCCACAAAAGCAAAATACAGGTTTTTCTTCTTACCAAAGTACTTCCCTTGCATATGTCTCAAAATTCACACTACTTTATGAAGACACTTAGTGTGAAAAATGTACCCACCTTGTCAAACACATCTCCTGGGGCATTGTCCAGACTTGTCCCTAACAGAACAAAGTCTTCCACATCTTTGGCCACAGCCAAAAGACAATGACCTCCACTGGCCAAAAGTACAAGAAATGGAAATTCAACTCTGAAGAAAAATAAATTCAATTAAATTAAAATAAATAGATAAAATATTTATAATAAAACCTTCTTTTCAAATAAATAGAAACAACTCCATATATATTGGGTTGGTCAAAAATTTTGTTCGTTTTTTTAATGTCATCTTCCGGCCTACGAAAGATCGTTTTTATATTCCTATTCTTCAAATCCTGCATTTGGTATAGCAAGTATGTTGACATCAGTATGTAATAAGCCTCCGAGCAGAGGAGTTCTTACATTTTTGCTTGTATTTCAGGCCGTTAAATGGAAGATCAAGCAGAGGACTACAGACATCTGATGCTTTTTTACTACAAAAAGGAAAAAAGCTAGAAACCTGCATAAAGATATGCCATGTTAAATAGAAACTTCTATTCAATTAATTGTTGGTATTATTTTGGCACAAATTTATACAAAATTTCTCATGTATTCTTCATCATGCTTCTCCAAACAATTTTGTTGCTGATATTTTTTCGAGGAGGTGGAACTGGTATTTTTCTTCTTGAAAATAAGCTGCCTTACCAAAGTTTGAGAATCTAGCCTATTTGACCCATAACTGAAAAGAGGATAGATGCTTCTTTTCTGCAAGGGATGTTAATGAAAGCGATGCAATACCCAAGACAGAAAATGATGTGCAGTCTACAGTCCACACCTGTAACCATAACAACACTGCCCCTTCCAAGATTAGAGACACGCATGAAGAAGAAACACATCAACTGATTCTGGGGAGAATACTGTTACAGAACGGGTGTGCCAGAAATGGTTTGCTCGATTCCGAAAATTTGGCCGGCCAAAGATGATTGACAGTGACCAAGTGAAAGCTGTAGTTGAACAACCAGAAAAATCGCAAACATTCTTAAAATTTCCAAATTGAGCATGGAAAAGGAATTGCATAAAACTGGTTATGTTTCTAAACTTGATGTTTGGATTCCTCCTTCCTAAAAAAAACGAACAAATTTTTTGGCCAACCCAATACATACAAGGTGCACGCGATATTTGTTTGCAAGATTACTGTCAGGGAAAAAAATTACACAGTTTCATTTATTGAGTCTGTTGGCAATGATCTAATGAACTTCAGCGTTCTAATGGCATCATATCATCAATCATGCATTTTTCTCTCTGATGTCGCCTCATAGTCAAATCCTTAATGACATTTCCTGAGGAAGTCTGAAATTTACTTATTTATCCTTCCGGAGCAGATTCCAAGTAGAACTCTATTTCTGTTCCAAAAATATGGACGTTCAAAATTGCCTATAAGCAATTATTAAAAAAAAAAAAGAATCTGAAATATAGTTGCTGTTTTCATGAAAACAAAAGTTTAAAACATATACATAAAATTCACAATTGAAAATTGTGAACAAATATCGTCTGCATCCTGTATATGTTTTAGACAAAGCTTGGGAAGGTAGACTTTGTAGAACTGTACAGGATCATACCTCAGACCGACAGAAAACAAGCCATCCTGCCGGTCTGATTTTGGTATGAACTAACCCCGAAGGGTTGAGTAGGAGTGGATGGCGTAAGTTCAGGGAACTTCTGCTATTACTAACCAACAGAGTGTTACCGCTGTTGAGCAAGGGAAAAGTCTATCAAAAATGTGCATGCAGTGTGATGATGTATGGAGTGAGGGTCAAGGTCATGCATTGCATGAAAAGAAATATGAGAATGATACGATGGATGTGTAATGTGACTTAAAGACTTAGTTCTGATGAGCTCAGAGGAAGATTAAATCTGGACAATATAGGGAGATGTGCGCAGAACAGGAGACTCAAATGGTATGGCCACGTTGAAAGAATGAATGAGAGTTCTTGGGTTAGTAAATGTAGAAGAGTTGAGTATGCAAGGGAAGGCCAAGGAAAACATGGCAGGAAGTGATAAGGATGGACTTTAGAAAAAGAGGGATAAATAAAGACCTGGTCAGAGATAGGTTAGTTTGGAAGTTAATTTCTAAAAGCTGTTCAATACATACCCACATGTAAAACAGATGTTAAACCGAATACGATGATGATGAAACCAAGTCAATTTTTAAATACATGCTTGGTTTATATTTAGATAAGTGAGGCTTTGAGTGATGTCAGGTATGGTATAATGCTAAACACATTCCTTTCAGCTGCTAACATAACTAGAGTGCTTAAAATATAAGTGTTCTAAGTGATAAATAGTAATCCTATTATGGTAGAATAAAAAAAAAGGAACTGTAATATATGTACACTTACTGTTCTATCATCCGACCAGTAAGCGCATGGGCTTCCATATGATGAATTGGAATCATTGGTTTTCTGTAAAATAAAATAAGACAAATGTTTAGTTATAAACAACTATATATATATATATATATATATATATATATATATATAATTATTAATGACAATAGATGTATTAGCATATACTATCAGTTCCTTTTACTTTGTAGTCTCCTTAAAAGATTCAGCTCGATGATTGTCAATTATTGATAACAGAGCAAATATAAGTCAGTTCATATTATATTCCAATAACCATGGTTTTATTTTATTATTTTTATTTTTTCACATTTCCAAAACACATAACATTTCTGTGAGATATATTTTTTACAGTCCGTTTCATTTGTCTTGTGCCAAACAATATTTTTATGTCAATATCGTATCTGCAACACTACAAAATCATCAGAAAAAATTCACAAAGAGTAAAAAGTTCTTGAATTAAAGTGTCTTGAAAAAACCTACACTATACAGTAGTTCATTTTGGGGTGAAAGCAAACAAAAAACAAAAGAGAGCAAAAACTCACATGTGGGGAGACCCACTAATACGCCATTTTTTTTGAAATGTGAAAAAATAAAAATAATAAAATAAAACCATGGTTATTGGAATATAATATGAACTGACTTATATATATATATATATATATATATATATACTAGCAGGACCCGTTGCCCGGCGCTGCCCGGGAGTAATATAAAAGCATGAATTAAACAGCCGGAAGAATGCAAATAGGTCACATTTGGAACAAAAATAGAAATTACCCAGATTCCTAAAGATATCTATTATATTTGTGTGTTCGAGTTTTAATTTCGGCATTTTGTATTACCCTAATGGTAAACTAAACATAGCCTATGTATTAGTCAGCCAAAGTCAGTTATCTTACGGTGCCGGTTCAAATTCTGTAGAAGCACTGGTTGTTTTGTTTTGATCTGTTGTGTTTTTTTTTCAAAAAATGTAGAAGTACTTTTTTTTCTTGAGTTTTGTTCGATAAACACACATTTTAGGCCATTTTATTTTGAAGAAAATTTAAATGAAAATGTATTTCTGCCTAATCTGAAATAAATGTTTTTTTAAGTTATTGTGATCGACACTTCATTTATTCAGTCGATGTAGACTGACGTAATTTCCATTTCTGTGTAAATCCGGTGACCGTATTAATTGAGCTGGATTTTCCCCACATTTGTAACCGACCTTGTGTCTCACTCTGCCCTCGTGGGGAAGAAAGTAAATAGTGACAGTAAAAAAGAAATTGTCAAAAAAAAAACAGAAAAACTGCACAACATAAATCTCATTTGTTTTTTATACTTTGTTGCCCTTTGTTATACCTGCTTCAGGAACATCGTATCTTGCTTTGCGGCAGGTAAGAAAATTAATAATCCAGTTTTATCAGGTTCTTTCTCGTATCATATAAACAAAAATAACATCAAAAATAGGAATATATCTTTACGGGTCTTTTCTCTTAAAAAAGGTCAAATGTAATTTATTTACGATACATGAAAAACATTAAAACAGTAATATGCTAAGATCGATCAGGGTTGTAAAAAGAAAAAAATACTTATCTATTGAATGTCTAATAAATCGTTCGTTTAACGAAGTATTATTTTGGTGTAAATCATTTATGTACGCTTTCAGCGTCCTAAATGTGAAATGAAATTGTGTGTTTTAGCGATGGATTTGATTCGAATGCGCGTAATATGTTGTGAAGTGTGTTTTGAATGTTAATAATGAAACGATTTATTTATAGGAGAAATTTTTTAAGGAATTTCTGTAAATGACTAACCTTAGGCAAAGCATGACGCAGTCAGGATGAAATTTGTCTCATGCCTATGTATGCTGATCACTGATTGGCTGTTTTACAAATTCTAAATCGGTGAAAGTGGATTGCATTTCCTCGTGAATTAATCGCAAAACGGTGTCTGAGGAGTATAAGAGTTAATAATTCAGAGAGAGAAATTAGCGTACTACCCTCTCTTAGGAGAGTTAGTCGTATGGTATAAATAATAGGAATTAATTTTATATGTTAAAAATATGTGTAAGTTGCTGAAAACACGGTCGAGGTAAGGTTGTATTGTTGATTTTCGATGTGTTTGATGCATTAGTTTTCTTACCTATTCTAACTAATTTGAAAGAGGAAAAACCAACTCTATTTTATATATATAGATATATATATCTTATCTATCTCTATAAAGTTAGGTATATGTATATATATTTGTATGTACAGGATTCACTCTTAAACTTATTAATCGATCATTATGAATTTTGGAACACAACTACTAGGCATAAGGGGTTATAATCTGGACTATATTTAGTTTAATTTAGTTTTATGCAAGAGGGGAAAAGGGGTGGAAGCTATTCATGAAAATTGAGATAGCTCCGATTTTTGTAAAATTTAATACATGTTGTATTAGACATAAATTAATAAATATTCCCCAAATTTCAGTTTCTTTGGAGTATTTTAAAAGGGGTTTTAGAGGGCATAATATGGGCACAACCTCCCATTTCAAAAATTCAAATATTTCAGATTTGCATTGAATTTATCATTAGACACCAATTAAGCAAAATTCACTGAATTTCAATTTCTTCTGAAGACCCTTTAAGCATAAGTCTTAATTTTAGACATTTTCTAGAATCAAATTCATGTAATGGATTTTGATCAAAATCGGAATAAGGATTCTAGACATAGGTTTAGTATCATTATATCTTGATTTTAATCTTTGTAAAGGGACATAAAAGTGATGCAGAACTGTTTTATTCGGGGAATTAATCTTACCTGTTTTAGGACGGGTACTTTTCTAGTATATATATATATATCTAAATGAATAAATGCGGAAGTTGGGTCCACTTTTCGCACTAACGGTAAAGTCAAACCATCCTATTTCAATTAATTCAACTTTACACAATAGATGCACCATCTTTTTTATATACTGCTTATGTATATGCGATATCAGTCGCAAGGTTAACTAATTTGCATATTGGTTTTGAAAAAGGACATTTTATTAATTAACTATTATTTGTTATTGTTTTTTAATTCAATGATTGTTTGGATTTTTATATAACAAATAGTTTTGTTTCGCGATATTGTTTAATTTTCTGAACAAATTTTTAACATTTGTGTTCAAATATTTTTTCCTTTAGAGGGACTAAGTTGCGATCTATTTCTAAATTGCAAAAGAAAAGGCAAATTGATTTCTTCTTTCTTTTCCTTTCTTTACAGTCACATTTAAAAGTTAAATAAATTTGTATTGAAATTACCAAAATGTTAATGGTTATCTATACGAATAAATGATAAAGATTTTGTTTCGTGTTTATAACAAAGTTATGAGTGTAATGTTTATTATTTTATAATAATGTTTCAAGTATTTCAAGTAGCAAACCTTGTGAAGCGACCGTTAGGTCATACATTGAACTTGGGTTAAATTGTTTGAATCAAGAACAAGTGAGTTTGCAAAGCCAGTTAAATATAAAAAATAAAAAGACAACAGACAAAAATTAGTATTATTTTTTTCAATTTCCTCACAGTATCATGAACAGGATTTTCGTTTCATATCTTTTAATCTATCAAAAATACTCTACATTTGCGCATCAAAAGGCATATTCAACGGCTTTGCTCATATTCCATATATACTTTAAGAGGGAATCCAGTCTGATGGAAAACGGTAATTGATAGTTTCTACTGTATCTCTAGGGAACAGGATTTGATCTGCTTAACAACCTTAACCAACACAATGTTTATGACTCTCCAAAATCCAACCTCTGTGCCACGTCCTGGGAGGTAGCAACACGGTTAAGAAGTAGAAATGCTATGTATCCTGAAATAGGATGTGACTTTTAATAGGCTCTCTTTTCATTAGCTACTACATCGAGATGTAGGGGATGGCGACATTCCTTTCCCAGGATTACTCCACTTACACTTGATCTTTCACCTTGTAATACTGAGTGTTTAACAAAGGGGCATCAAGTACCAGTTTTAGTCTTTGGTATGACTCGACCAAGGATTGAACCCCGATTCCCAACCCATTAGCGAACACTTTAACCATTATGTCATATGGGCCGGTCAAAAAGTAGTTATATTAAACGTAATTCATGGTTTCTACTGTACCTTGAGAGGACAGGGTTTGATCTGCTTAACAATCTAAACTGACAATGCTTATGACTTCGACTTTGAAAATCTAATCTCTGGTCCACATCCTGGGAGGTGGTAACAGGGTTAAGAAGTGGAAGTGCTGTATATCCTAAAATTAGATGTGACTTTTAATATATGTTTAATTATTCCCGAAATATTATGTCATACGGATCCTACATCAAGCCAAAGTAAGATTTGTAATTATTAAAAAAAAATAATAAAAGACCGGCCCATCCTTACGTTGTCAGGCATAGGTTTGCAGTCTCACAACTGACTTATGTTCTTGTTTATTTATTATTAGAGATGGGCGGTATGGCAATTTTAGTTTTGGCTTTGGTATTGGTTTCATTTTCTTTTCTCCTTCATACCCCACTTTCCAGTTAGGTTTTAATCTTTTTATTTATTTATTCTCAAAGTATTATGTCATACGGACCCTACATCAAGCCACATTGAGAGCAAGTAAGATTTGTAATTATTAAAAGAAAATGATATTAATAATAATAAAAGGGAAGAAACCGAAAACTCATTTCAATGTATGTGTCTTATTTTGCTTTCAATCCGTTTATATCTGTTATACCTCTACATTAAAATCACTTATAAATTATCTCTCTCTCTCTCTATATATATATATATATATACTACACACAATGCTTCAAGCAAACTACATCAACCTCGTTTGTTGAATTATTTTTCTCTAATCCCTCCACCTAGCAATATGTTTCCACCTGGGCAATGCCGGCTAAATACAGCTCGTGAAATATAAATAGGCTCCATTTTTACACGTCTAATAATAAAAAGATATGGAGCAGGAAGAACATAGAAACTTCTATTTTTATTGTTTTTCTGGTAAAACAATTAAAATGGATGTTTTTTTATTTTTATTTTATTTTATTTTTTTTAACTTAGTTCACCCCAAACAAGGCAACTTGCCACTGTAGATGTAAAGGGGCTACTGAGAATTAGGGTGAAAGTTTTGGGGGTCATCCTAAATTGAGAGCTGTGCAACGAGATGCTTGTTCACATTAGTTTTAAATTTCTGCATGTCGGTACAGTCGAGGAAACAAAGAGCAGGGAAGGAGTTCCAAAGACCGGCAGCCTGAGGAAAGAAGCTATTGGAGTAGAAGGCTCTCTCCAGCATCTGGAGACCTCCACAGTAATGGATAGGATTTAGCTGATTGTCAGGTTGGTCGAGTGTATTTACGTCGAGGGGGCACCAGAGAAGCAAGTTTATCGGAGCACATTCCATTGAAGTACTTGTAAAACAAGCAAAGGGATGCAACATTGCGGCGATGGGATACTAGCTAGAGCTTGCTGAGTAGTGAGGGGCTTATTAGATTAGAGACTTTTTGTTTTGACCTTGTTTAGGAGGGAGAGAGTAGTGTTTTAGTTTTGAAGGGAAATAACTTACCCGTGTTGAGAAACAAGCTGCTTTGCAAAATCAAGACCGACATTCAACGAGAGCTGCAAGCCCGGCTTCACCGTGACGGCAATGGCATCAATATCCTGCAAAATAACAAAATATTATCATTGAAGTCGAAGCAAAGACCATGTTTAAAATGAAGAAAATAGAAAAATACAATTCAATTAAAATTGTGCAATATGTCAAAAATGAGATGTTAAAATAAGAGAGGACTCATAACAAAAAGATGTCAAATAAGAGAGGTCTCCTGACAAAAAGATGTCAAAATGCGAAAGATCTCATGACAAAACGATGTGAAATAAAAGAGGCCTCATAACAGATGTGAAATAAGAAAGGCCTCATAACAAAAAGATGTGAAATAAGAGAGGCCTTATATTAAAAAGATGTGAAATAAAAGAGGCCTCATAACAAAAAGATGTGAAATAAAAGAGGCCTCATAACAAAAAGATGTGAAATAAAAGAGGCCTCATAACAAAAAGATGTGAAATAAAAGAGGCCTCATAACAAAAAGATGTGAAATAAAAGAGGCCTCATAACAAAAAGATGTGAAATAAAAGAGGCCTCATAACAAAAAGATGTGGAATAAGAGAGGCCTCATAACAAAAAGATGTGGAATAAGAGAGGCCTCATAACAAAAAGATGTGAAATAAGAGAGGCCTCATATTAAAAAGATGTGAAATAAGAGAGGCCTTATGACAAAAAGATGTGGAATAAGAGAGGCCTCATAACAAAAAGATGTGAAATAAGAGAGGCCTCATATTAAAAAGATGTGAAATAAGAGAGGCCTTATGACAAAAAGATGTCAAATAAGAGAGGCCTTATGACAAAAAGATGTCAAATAAGAGAGGCCTTATGACAAAAAGATGTCAAATAAGAGAGGCCTTATGACAAAAAGATGTCAAATAAGAGAGGTCTCCTGACAAAAAGATGTCAAAATGCAAAAGATCTCATGACAAAACGATGTGAAATAAGAGAGGCCTCATAACAGATGTGAAATAAGAAAGGCCTCATAACAAAAAGATTTGAAATAAGAGAGGCCTCATGACAAAAAGATGTGAAATAAGAGAGGCTTTATGACAAAAGGATGTGAAATAAGAGAGGCTTTATGACAAAAGGATGTGAAATAAGAGAGGCCTCATAATAAAAAGATGTGAAATAAGAGAGGTATCATAACAAAAAGATGTCAAACAGAGAAACCTCATAAAAAAATCTTAAATAAGATCTTTTTTAGGAGGCCGCATAACAAAAAGATGTCTAAATAAGAGAATCTTGCAAAAATAAGATATCAAAATAAGAGAGGCCTTTAGCAAAAAGATGTCAAAATAAATAAATAAGTCAGTGTACCGAAAAAATCAAATATGTTATAACAGAAGAAGTGTTTTTTTTTTAATTCCTGTAAATAAATCCAGTTCTGGTAGGTATATTCAAAAATGTGTACTGTCTCACACATTCAAAATGAGATTGTCTTTTATAACAAAAATTAATCCTACACACATGCGCAAGTCGATAAACTTAAGAACGGAAATTTGAAGTCATTTATAAAAATTTGAATATCATTTAACTGTAGGAAAAAAAAAATATTTTGCAAATAGTTCTTTAATCTATTTAACATTCTTATTCATGTCACTCATTTCTGCGCGACCCTTTCGAAATTCTTCAAATTTACTTCATGCATGACTTTTGTGTTACCATGAAAGATTTTCGGGTCATGAAAAAAAAAGATTTTTTTTACCTATTTTTTCATAACTTTATTGTTTTTGGAATAATGGTTAAAGTGTTTGCTAATGGGCCAGGAGACTGGGGTTCAATCCTCAATTGAGTTATACCAAAGACTAAAAAAATGATACTTGATGCCTCCTTGTTAAACATTCAGCATTATAAGATGAGGATCAAGGGTAAGTGGAGCAATCTTGAGAAAGGAGTGGCGTAGTAGCCAATAAAAAGGAGCCTTCAAGTTGCCCTTGACTACGGTCAATCCATCTATTTATTTTATTTTCTATTCTTTTTTTAAATTATAGGTTGCTTTTTCACTTTCTCAACTCTTTTCTTTTTCCTGCTCTCAACTTTGGCAGTCACAGAGCTTTTGTCAGGTCAACACTAACCAAAAGATTTTCAAAAGTCTTGTATATTGGCCCTCCTCTCTTTTTATACCCATTTTCCTTCCCATATACATTGACACATTCATTCAATTTCACTACTGGCATATATGATAATATAAAAAAAAACAATTGTTTTATATAGTTCAAATCGATTCTTATGAGAATTAATTTCCAAAGCAAAATGAAGCTTAATATGCAATATTTAAAATGTCAATTTCGGGGCAAAAGAAATCTTACTACAAAAAATTCAGAGCATATTTGAACAAATTTAAGTTACCATATAAACTTCAAGGTCAATTGGCAGATTAAAACCATACAATATCAATGTAAAATTACAACTGATTTTGATTTTTTTAGCTAATTGTTATTAGAAGCTCAAAACCGCTTGAATTATGTAAATACTAAGTGGTTCAAAAGTTATAAGAATTTTAAGTGCCGAAATTTGTGTTGGTCATTGAATATTTTTCTTTAATAATCCTTTTAAAAAAAGTGGGTCAAAATACTGTCATCATCATTTCAAGAAATTCAGTAATTTCTCCATTTATTTATTTTTTAAGCGATTCTTATAAAACTTTGTACTCTTATGCAAGATTATGTGCTCTTTCTGATTATACAGTCATATATATATATATATATTATATTTGTATTTTTTACGTATTATTCTATTTTTCCAATTGTCTAATTTGTATATAAGAGTTTGAATCGTGGTTTATTTCGTACCGTGTGGGTTAATCCTCTATCCGGTGTAGTTATATTTAATCTATAACCATCGATAAAAACATCAGTTCAAAATTCCCTGAAACAGAATATATCAGCTTTGTGTGGTGTAAATGAGGAAAAAGAAGAGAAAACAAGAACGACCGACCGCGTTTTTGCGTGGCTTACCTCGTGTGAAGAAGAAGGAAACAAGAATGGCCGACTTGTTTCTTTAAATGCCTACAGGGTGACTACGAGGTATGCAAATGAGATGCTCCTGATTGGAAATGGAAGAGATAAAAGAGGAGTGATTGGGGGAGGAGGCAGAGGGAAGTTAGATTGCGAACAGAGAAGTTTGATCATAGGAGAAAAGTCGGATCCGTAGAGAGTGAAGAAAAACGTTGCAGAAATTCGTTTCGGAGTGGATAGAAAGCGGAAGTACGGCCAGCAGTGTCGCGTATATCACAAGCTATTTCGGCACATCGAGCAAATTACCATGGCTGAGTGGAGACTGAGCACTCACATGCTGAGACCCTTTACTGGGGAGGGTGACCTGATTAAGTGGCTGGAGAAATTAAAGATGGTGGCGAAGCTGCAAAAGATAGAAGATGTGATCACCCTGCTGCCGCTATACTTAGAGGGGGAAGCCCTCACGATTTACCAGCAGATGCGAGATGAAGACAAGGAAGACCTTGCCTCAGTGGAGCAAAGGCTGAAATTGGCCTTCGCTGAGGGCCCATTCGAAGCACTTGGTAAGCTTTCCAGTTTGAGGTGGACCGGCGAGTCGGTTGACGTCTTTGCGGCAGAGATCAGGAGACTGGCAGGGTTGGCTGGTTACGTGGGGAGGAGCCTGGAGATGACGGTAAAGCTGTACCTAGTTAACGGCTTCCCAGAGGAAATCTCTACGAACATGCAGAGAATCACTGGGATCCATACTATGGAAGTGGACGATCTCTTGGTTCACGCCAGAGTCCTAGTGAAAAATGTTAAAAGCCCAATCGTGGCTGCAGCTGTGGGTGGAAATATGTGCATGAGGCCTCACTTGAATGAGAGGCAGCCGGCGAGGCGACAGGAGGGGAGACCTGCAATCAAGTGCTTCCGGTGCCAGGGCCCTCATCTGATCAAGGACTGCAAAGAGCCGAGACCGGGATCACGTGCTACCGATGTGGACAAGTGGGGCACCTTAGCCGCTATTGTGTTGCTGCACGGCACCAGGGAAACGAGTGAAGGGGAGCTATTGCGCCAGTGGTTACCCCTTCTGTGCGGAGATGGCGCATGATGGAACGTTGCCTCGGTTACCGGTAGTAGTCAATGGGAAGAAAGCCATAGCCCTTGTCGACACAGGCTGTACTACAACGTTGTTAGCGAGGAATGTCGCTAGGTCATGGAGCGGAACCAGGACTATTAGGACCATGGATGGCAGGGATGTGAAGTGCCTAGGTGAGACGACAGCGGAAGTAATGGTGCAAGGGGCGTCCATTGGACTGCGAGCCTTAGTGTTGAATCATCTGGTCGGTGGTGTTGACGTGATTATAGGTATGAGTGCAATTAACCGACTGGGGGGCGCCACGTTACGAGGGAGCCAAGTGACGTTCGGACGTCTCGGCGCAGTGGGGATGGCAGGAGTGGAAGGTGATAGAACCATCAGAATACCAAAACCGGAGGTTTGCTGCATTGAGGACAAAGATTTCCTGGCAAAGTTTGATGGCGTGAGGTGGACGGTGGAATGGAAATGGATCTCCGGACCCCCGGAACTACAGAATAAAGTGGGCTGCTACGAAAACACCCTGCGAGGAGAAATAAGAAAAGGATTTGAGGAAGAAGTGGAGAGGTGGATAAAAGAAGGAATTCTGAAACCGTGGACAGGGGAAGAAAAAGGAGTGTTGCCACTACTGGCGGTTGTTCAGCCTACAAAAAACAAGATTAGGCCCGTACTGGACTTCAGAGAATTGAACAGACACGTAGCCTGCCACACTGGAACGGGGATCGACGTATGTGAGGAGGTCATGAGGAAATGGAGAAGAATGGGACGGGCCACAAAAATTGTCGATCTGAAATCGGCATATCTGCAGATCCATGTAGATGAAAAACTCTGGCAGTACCAGCTGGTCCGGTACAAGGGGCGAGTGTATTGTCTGACGAGGTTAGGCTTTGGGCTGAGTTCAGCCCCCAAAATTATGACTGCCGTGCTGAAGACAGTGCTGAGCAAAGACCGTTCAGTGGAGGAGGCCACTAGTTCGTACATTGACGACATTCTGGTGGAGGAGGCAGAGGTGACAGCGGAGAAAGTAAGAAGCCATGTCGAGAAGTATGGGTTAACTGCAAAACCGGCGGAGGCCCTGGATGGAGGACGGGTGCTGGGGTTGAAACTAAGGCGAGATGGAAAAGAAAGCCTTGTCTTCGAACGAGGGAGTGTAATACCCGAAGTCGGATCTGAGCTGACGAAGCGAGAACTTTTCTCAGTCTGCGGGAGGCTGGTCGGGCACTATCCTATCGCTGGCTGGCTCAGGATAGCATGTAGTTTTATTAAACGACTAGCAGGCACTGCTGGCTGGGAGGGCCGTGTAACGAAGGAGGTTATGAACATGCTGCAAGATATCATTGCGAGGGTGAGGAATGAGGACCCAGTGAAAGGGGACTGGTATGTCAGCAGCGGAGATGCGGGTGTGATTTGGTGCGATGCCAGTAACCTGGCGTTGGGCGTCGTACTAGAGATGGGAGGCGTAACTGTGGAGGATGCGGCATGGCTAAGAAAAACCAACGACTTCTCCCATATCAACGTAGCAGAACTAGATGCCGTTATGAAAGGACTCAATCTGGCCCTGAAGTGGGGATTGAAAATAATTGAAATTAAAACCGATTCGGCAACGGCAGCATCGTGGATTCGGTCGGCAGTAACTGGCGATAAGAGAGTTAAGACCAAAGGTGCTGCGGAAATGCTGATCAAGCGCAGACTCGGAGCGCTCGCCGATCTAATAGCGGAGTTCCAGTTAAGAGTATCTGTCGTGTTGGTCCCATCAGAAAAAAAACAAGGCGGATTCGATGACACGCGTGAAGAAGGCCTGGCTGCAGGAGGGAAAGGAGGTCTCCTCGGTATGCTATGCAGGGGAAGAAGTCAAGGAGTCACACGAAATGCACCACTTTGGTCGGGAACGAACGTTATTCCTAGCCAGAGAGGTTTACCCGGAGACCACCGAGGAGGAGGTTAGGGAAGTGGTGGAGAACTGTCGAGAGTGCCAATCAATTGACCCTAGACCGTCCAGACACGAAACAGGACAGTTGCACGTTGCGGAGGACTGGAAGCGATTGGCTATTGATGTGACGCACTATCGCCACAAATTGTATCTCTCGATGGTCGACTGTGGACCGGGAAGGTTTGCCATCTGGAGAGAAATCAGGGCAGAAGCGGCATGGGCGATCGGAGGGGTCATCGAGGAGATATTTTTGGAGAGAGGGCCGGTTGAGGAACTCTTGATGGACAATGGGCCCGCTTTCCGATCTGAAGCCTTTAAAGGGGTATGCGATAAGTGGGGAGTAAGGCAATTTTTTAGAGCAGCGTATCGGCCGAGTGGCAACGGAATAGTGGAGAGGAATCATCGCACCATTAAAGCCGCTGCGGAAAAAAGCAACGTATCACCCATAGAGGCGGTGTTTTGGTACAACATCTCGCCAAAAACCAAACAAGACGAGACAACTGTCCCTCATAGGGCCGTTTTCACATATAAGTGGCGGCACCCGTGCAACAAAACAGCAGGAATCGAGAGTGAGGAAGCCACTATCAAAGTAGGTGAAGAGGTATGGGTGAAACCCCCTAATGCACAGTGTACCACTCGTTGGAAAAAAGGGGTCGTAACGGGATTGCGGTCGAAGAACAATGTGATGGTGAACGGCGTTCCCCGGCATATCCTAGACCTGCGTCGCATGACACTGCCGGTACGCAGTGAGGGCAGTAAAGAAGAGGAAATCGAGGGCCACCGAGAAGCAAATGATGCGACTCTACCTGACTTAGACCCACGTTGTAGTGAACCTGAAAATGTTAACCCCCAAGAAGTTGTTCCCCAGAGGCCTCGACGTGAGAGGAGGCGGCCTGCTTGGATGGAGGATTACGAAGTATCCTATTGATCTCGAAGATCAAGGGGGGCGTGTGGTGTAAATGAGGAAAAAGAAGAGAAAACAAGAACGACCGACCGCGTTTTTGCGTGGCTTACCTCGTGTGAAGAAGAAGGAAACAAGAATGGCCGACTTGTTTCTTTAAATGCCTACAGGGTGACTACGAGGTATGCAAATGAGATGCTCCTGATTGGAAATGGAAGAGATAAAAGAGGAGTGATTGGGGGAGGAGGCAGAGGGAAGTTAGATTGCGAACAGAGAAGTTTGATCATAGGAGAAAAGTCGGATCCGTAGAGAGTGAAGAAAAACGTTGCAGAAATTCGTTTCGGAGTGGATAGAAAGCGGAAGTACGGCCAGCAGTGTCGCGTATATCACACTTTGTAAGTGTGTCTTGTGTAATTTCTAACTTGTAGGTGGAGACAAACACACAAACAGACAACTACCCTTATATATATATATATATATATATATATATATATATATAACTTATATAAATAAACTTATATAAACATTAGAACAGCCTACGCAAGTTAACCAGCGTTTCAATATCAACACATTTCTTTGAGGCTGCAATATCAACTCAAAATTAAATTGTTCTCAAAAGCAGACAGACAATGAAATTGGCTAGCAAAGAAAATTAAAAAATTTCAATTAAATAAATTAACTTTTTACAAGGTCGTAACTATTGTGTCTATTTCCTGACCCACTGACCCACACCCTACCTTCCGACCATACACATTGGACGTACAATAGTGTCAAAACATACACATAAAAAAACTTAATTACCCTTTCCCCATAATTGTATGTCTAGACATTACAACAAGGCAAGCTAAGTTCATTCACCGATTTTTCCAACATGGATAGGCATCCAACCTCTTACACATACATCTCACCTTATATTAACTGTTTATATACACATATTATAGGGGAACAATTTGCAATAGTGCACGCACACACACATTTACTCAATTACATATTCAAATATACCTATGAATTAATAAAACTACATGCAAGTTTAAGGAAAAATCTATCTTTAATCGAACACTGACTTAAAACAATTTTAATTATATTTTATTCAGACCCATTCAATAGAAGATACATTTAGTGTTAATTAAACTTATTGATTTAATATTAAAAAGGATAAATAAATCTTTTCATAATCCTAATTCTGTAAAAGTATATATCATCAAAAAACATACACACGTATACAAATTAAATGTGACAAAGCTAATTAATTCTTCCTTACTAGTGCATTAAAATAGTATAAGCCAGGCCAGTATTATTAGATATCTTATTTATTAATAGCAATTTAATTATTAACTCAAGTACTAACTATAGTCTAGTCCGATTTACTGAATTCTACATTGTTTTTCACTCCAGTTTATAAATTTAAATTCCTTATTAATTAGCTAAATCTAATTACGATTCTTAAAGGATTTAAAGTAATATCAGTTTTATACACAACCTGGAATATTGTAATACCATAAAGTATACTAAAGTTTCCTTATTGAAAGTTATGGATAATTCACTAGGTTATTACTATATTTATCCAGGGTGAACTGTTTGAAGTGTCTACAGCTTATACATAATTCATCCCTTTGATTCAGTAATTTATCTTTATCAGGGAACATAATAATAGCCAGTTTTTCATTTAGACAAAGGAAACAGGTAGGGTTGTGTAGTGTAGGGGTTGAAGCTCTCTTCAAGACACTTGATTTTACTACACATACTTTATTATTTTCCTTTAGGGACTATATGTGTTTGGACAATGATATGTTCTTTCTCTTATTCAGGTTATTAGTGCTCAAAATCCATGGAGATTTAACTCAAGCGATCAATCATGGCTCATATTATATCTACTGCTACCATCTCTCATTCTCAACATGGTTTAATTCCGAAACACTTATGTCTCACAAATTTACTTGTGATGGAAAAATGAGTTACGAGTATAATGGACGATGGAGATATTGCTGACATTGTCTTTTTGGACTTTGTCAAGGCTTTTGATTCTGTTAATCACTGCTTACTTTTATATAAACTCAACATCTATGGCCTCCATGAATCAGTTATAAAGGGGATAAGATCTTTTCTAGGTACAAGGTTCAGTTAAAGGGCAGTCTATCATCTGACATGGATGCTTGTAGTGGTGTTCCTCAAGGCCGCGTGCTGGGTCCTATTCTCTTTCTACTCTATATTAATGACATGCCAGAAGTGATTGGTAAAAACGTGCTCCTATTTGCAGATGACGTCAAATTAGTAGTTCATAGAAGCGAAATTGACAATGTATGGAAATGGTCAATTGAATTGGACTTATACCTCAATGTCGATAAATGCTGTCATGTTGTAGTGGGTTCTTCTTCTGACTCGGTTCTTACTTTTGGCGGTGACATGGCTCTGCTCAAGAAGGCGAAAGAGACAAAACATATTGGCCTTCTATTCGACTCGTCCTTCAAGCATCTAAACATTGCATTCAGGCCGCAAACAAAACAAGGAGCACCCTATTTCTCATTCAACGTTCTTTCTGCAAACTTACCCCTGAAATATTTCTCCCACTTTATGTTTCCCTCATACGACCAGTTAGAGTATGGTGTTCAGGCCTCTGCTCCATATCTAATATGTGATATCCAGCATCTGGAGAGAGTTCAAAGACTGGCTACTCGAATGGTGCAGTGACTATGGGATCTGTCCTATGAAAGTCAACTCAAGAAACTTAATCTTTTCTTCCTTGAGCACTGACGATTACGCAGTGATCTCATTTTGGCCTACAATCTTCTCAATAATCATTACGATATACCTCAGGACCTATTATTCACTCCTGCACCAGAAAGAGGTCTATGTGAACACCACAAGAAACTATTTTCGATTGAACCAGAGGAAGGCTGCTTACTCAATTAGAATCCATGGACCTTGGAATAGACTTCCAAGAGAGTTAATAAATGTGCCAATGCAGCAATTCAAGGTGAATTTGGACAAGTGCTGGGCGATTGTATCCTCTTCTGTGTAAATTTCTACCACCCTTTCTCTACATGGCAACTGAAACATCCTTGTTTTATTTTTTGCTAAATTTATTGAATTGAAAAATACCTGGAATTGCACTCCTCCAGGGAATATGCAATAACAACAAAATTGTTTGCATGGGACACTCATATGGAACTCACTCGACAGGGCCTCCAGAACCATGATAGTGAGAAGTGGACGGAGTACTGAGCTCTGATGGATCCCAACGCCCACTCCTAACTCCTCACTGGGGAGGAGGGGGGTGACTTTCCTAAACAACTCCAATCAGTTCCAATTAAGAAAGTCTAAATTAAGAGAAAGACACAGAGTGTGCATGTGGGAGGAAGGAGACAGGAAGTCATTTTTTATGAAACAAAAGTCATCATGAATCATTTGAAGTCTTAGCCTGCCAAAGCAAAATTAACATATTCAGTTTTCAGAGAGAAGGCAAGACAAGATGAAGAGAGAAAAATCATGAAAAAGGAAATAAAAATAAAGAAAGAGAGAGAGAGAGAGAGGAAGAAAGAGAAAGAGAGAGAGGAAGAAAGAGAAAGAGAGAAAGAGAAACAAAATCCAGCCAAATAGCAATGAAAAAATAAGGAGGTAAAGTTCTAGTGACTTGACAGAAATCAGTTTTTTTTTGTTTCAGCCAAAAAGCAAATAATCACATCCATGGAAGGCTCTTACGATTTAAGCGGAAATCCACTTTTTCTGGATTTAAAAAAAAAAAGGCGGAATTCAGCTAAAAAGCAGAGAACTCCGATCCCTGCAGAATACCTTGAATATTTCAGTTTCCCTGCTGTCACCAATGGAAGTGACGCATTCGTTCTATTCATCCATTCAGTCAAACTACACATCTGCAACATGCATCTATGCACCTCAACAAACATGCAGCTTTGTGCATGTTTACAACACGTCATTTTTCTCAATCAATCAGAGCCTTCCGTGTATTTCATCCGCCCTCCATTTATTATGTAACACAGTGGTTAAAAGTTGCGACTACGGAAACTAAAATGAAGAATTTTGTTTTCCTTACTTGGTAAGTAACGCCAGACTCTGTCATTGCTGTTGTGACAACATTTTCAATGTTTGCTTCGTGAAGTTTTCGTGCAATCGGTGGGATGATACCTCCGAGTCTACAACAACAAAGATTTTTAATATTTTTTATGGTAAAATGAAATTAAACTACCACCATTCAACTATCATTTACATTTGGGGCGGGGCAGTTTTTTTCCCCAGGGGTGAGAAATCTGGATTTGGGATTCAGTAATTTTTGCAGGAGTTGAGATCAAGATGTAATAGTCATATTCTTAAAACCATCACCATCATCATAATATTCGGTTTCACGCCCATTTTACTTGCAAGTATGTGTTGGTGGCTTTGAAAAATTGACTTCCAAACTAATCTATCTGTTTTATCTTCTTTTTTATTAACAGTAAGTATCTGAAACCGTTTACGCTGCGAAAATGGGTAAAAACAGTGAAATTTTTGTAAAATTTAACTCATGATATCTTGGCTATTTTTTAGGTTATGTCTATGATGTTAGTATGTAAATAAAAGTTAATCTTTTCTCTTTCTATAAAAAATTTTCTTGTATGATGAGTAGATTTTTTTTGCAAATTGATTGGAATCATCTAACTATTTTAATGGCAAATGCGTTTAGTTCTGCATGTGTTTAACAACAAATTTTTAGTCCTGTTTTTTAACGTCCATGCCGTTCATGTTAATTATTCCACTTTGAAAAATCATTCCATCTTATAAAAGAAAAGTTATTCTTCAATTTAGTGGGTGAAATATAGAATTTTAAGTTAATTTTCATAAAATATTTCTAAGTTGAAAACTTCAGTGAATAAAATTTTACAGAAATTGAATTTTACAAAGTATGCTTTTTAAGCTATTGGATAAAGCAGGGTTTCCCCAATAATAATCAATAGGATTCATATCGATCTTATTTAACATCGCCAACGGATTAACAATAAAAGAAACATATATATATATATAACGTATCTGTACCCAATTTCAAATCTTGTAAACTTTTTAATCATTCAAATATTTGAAAATTAACAGACAATACAGACATTATATTCTTACTATGCTGAGAATCATTATTTTTCAATCACTTAGGACCATAAAACTTTAAGTGAAAATCGATAAATTGAAGTCATCGAAAAAATGATTTTTTTTCGAATTTTAATGCAAATTTCCAAAATTCATTTAGAGTGACAATATTGGTTTTATACGGTTTATTGAAGGTCAGGCACTGGCATAGCTAGGGGGGCGCGAGGGGGGCGGGCCGCCCCGGGCGGCACACCTGAGGGGGCGGCATTTTGAGAGGGTAAAAATAGAAAGTAGAGAAAAAAATTTAAAAAAACAAAAGTTAACAAAAAATATGAAATTTTATACTATAATTTTATATAATAATAAATTTAAATGAGAACATTTGAAAACCTGAAAATGTTATGAAATGATAAAATCATTTTTATTTACTTTTTTGTCGTTGTTGTTAAAGTCCGAATTTTCGCCAAATAACATGGATGTATCAAGGAGAGAATAGTCCGATGTAGTTTTCTTTTCTTTGTCTTCATAATGTTATTATTAAGAGGGCGAGCCCTCCGAAGAGAAAAAACGTCTTGTATCGGTGCTTTTTTAAATCCGTGTGTGTAATCGCTCGGTTTTCAGAAATTTGTTGTTGTTAATAACGTTTCAACTCTTTTAAAAATAGTTTTAATATATTTTAAACAAATGTATTTATGAATGGCAAATAAGGCTATAAATTTATTTTTTGTGAGAGAACTGTCGCAAGGCATCAAGTCGGTTGAAAATTTACAAACAGATTTTTCGCGCCTTTTTTTCGGCAAAGTTATCAATGACTCTATCAAAATTCACTTCCTCGACAAGTTCCCTCTCTATTGAGAGGATTGCCAAGTCTGTAAGTCTTGTCTGGCTCATTGCTGATCTAAGGTAGTTTTTTATGAGCTTCAGTTTTGAGAAAGAGCGCTCACAGCTAGCAACGCTAATAGCTCTGGTGAGGAAAATTCTCAGCAAGATCACAATATTAGGGACGGAATCCCCAAGTTGGTATCTTTGTATAAAGTTCAAAAGTTCAAGAGGTCCATCGATTTTGTCTTTTTCTGAAGCTTTTACAACATACTGTAACCTCTTCTTTTCAGCAAAGAATTTCTCTTTTTCTATATCTTCGTCAAATCCACCAAGCTTTAGCAACTACTTCCAGCTAGGAACGAAATCCGATCATCTGAGAGAGCGAGGGAGAAATATTTTAACAACAATTAGCAGCCTTTGGGCTGATATCACAGTGTAGTATCTGTTCTAATGATACACTTCTCCTTTTCTGTCGTCGGTCAGTATGGGGAAATCGTTCATGACTGAGAATTTTTATTTTTGTTCCTATCCAGAGTGCCCCTTTTTGTGGAGCTGGATTTTCCCCACATTAAAAACAGGCCTTGTGTCTAACTCTGCCCTCGTGGAGAGGCAAGTAAATGGGAACAATCGGCAGTCGTTGCCAAACCGACCTCAGCTCTAATTGTACACAAGATCTAATTTTAAACAAGACCATTGCTATATTCGCTTACGGCCGTTTGCCATTTTTGGCTCTCATTATGCTCAACATTATGGGAGCATTATAATAAATACGTATTTATTTTATAACTATATATGTGCATATATACATATATATGTGCATATACACATATATTTATACATACATATACATATATACATACATACGTGCATATATACATATATACATATATACACATATATACATATATACACACACATACACATATATACATATATACACACACATACATACATATATACACACACATACACATATATAAATACGCATATATACATACATATATATATATATATATATATATATATATATATATGTATGGCTGGTTTTAATTCTTGAACAAAATTTCCATTAATTGAGAATAAATTGCTTTAATTCATTTCAATCACTAAGTTTAAAAAATGCAAGCATTAATTATTTCTGGAGATATACTCAGTGACCGGCTGACCTAACAGGGTAGGGCCAAGCCTAGGCTTCGGCCAAGCACCAAAAAAACAAAATGACCTCAGAAAGATTTCATACTTAAAGGGGAACTTTCATATAAATTTTTATCGAATAGGTGCGAAAAGAAAGTTGGATATTTGGGTGTATATACACCGACATCAAAGAGGAAATAACATTAGATGCGAAAGTTTGAATTCATTAATTTTATTACTGTCCAAACATTTGTTTTTGTAGCATACTTTTTATAACTCCTTGTAAACTTTACAATTGCTAGCTGGGGGATCGGACAAAATCACCCCGGGCAACCCCCACCATCTACTTAAAACAAAAGGAAAACAGATAAAATCTCAAATGAATAAAAAATATTAAAAATCAGTTTTCATATTTTAATTTTAATTTAATTGAATTTAGGAAAATTAGATACCGTAGAACTAATTTTCGCAAGGTATGAAAATTAAGAATAATGTTAACTTAATAATAATGGACCAGTTTTCCTACCTAGCAAAAAATTTTCCATGGGCGAATTATCCATGGACGAATTTTCCGGGCACCCAAATGCCGGGGGGGGGGGGGGGCGGCAAAAGGTCTAGCTACGCCACTGAGGTCAGGTATATCAAGAAAATTTCAAAAACACATATTTAGTTCATAATTTTGGAACTTTTGGCATTTCTGCTTCACTTGTTGTGTGTGTGTCCAAATTTGGGTACACTGTTTTCTTATCTTTTTGTTTGCACTTGAATTATTAGTGTTTGGTTACTGTTTTTCATTGGTAACCCTAATACTTATCTATCTACAGATACTTTGATCATTGCAAGCATGACTAGATCGAAATAAGATGGGAGGAAATCCTCAAACAAAACTAGAAGTTAGAAAGGGGAGAAAGCATCCTACAAGAAATATAGTGAATCCGACTTGCAAGCTGCTCTTCACATGATTGAGAAAGGAAAATCTCTAAGAGAAGCATCAAAAAGAAATGGCATTCCTCTATCTACCCTTGCTGATGCTAAGTCAAAGACAAAAGCCTGTGGATCAGACGACATACCCCCTGGTTCCTTACATGCTACTTTATTGACGAAAGAGGAGGAGGAGGATGTCATCAAGCGGTACTTATTGTGACAGCAAGATCGTGGGATGCCTTTGATCCAGTCCCAAGTGAAAGCTTTAATCAGGGAGCTCCACTCAAAGGCTGTAGAAAAGGGGGGGAAAAAGGAGGTTGCATTAATCTCAGTCGATAGGGGCCGTATCAACATGGCCAGTCAGGACACAATCAAGAGCTACTTTGACCTGCTCAAAGAGTCCCTTATCAGATGCGGCATAGGTGAAGAGGACAGAGAGTGTCATTAGGATGAAAGAAGGAAGGGTGTATTTAGCAGATGAAACTGGTTGGGGGGGGGGGGGTCATCAAAGAAAAAGAAGGTGATTGGAAGGAAAGGTGCAACACACATGTTTACAAGAAAAACTAATGACGAGTCCTATAAGACTCTCATGCTGGGTGTATGTGGGAATGGTGACGGTGACGTGCTTACTCTGTTAGTCATATTTGAGAAGTTTTTTCCTTTTGCTGGGTGAAGATGAGGCAAACATTCTTCCTGATGAGGCCATGATCAGCAAGACCAAAAATGGCTCCATGGAGAAAGAGCTGTTTGCAGAATGGCTGCGCAAAGTTGTTGTTCCCCATAAGCAATCACTGAACCCCGATAGAACATCCTGCTGATTCTGGATAACCACGGGTCCCGTTTCAGCATTGAGGCCATTGATCTGTGTATTAGTAACAACATCAAGATCTTTTGCTATCCGACACATTTGACGTATGTACTTCAAGGTTCAGATGTGGTTTTGAACAAACCAATAAGCACCAGGGTTGACGAAATGGTCCATAGCAACATATTTATCTCTGGAAACAATGATTTTAGTATGGTCGCTTTCTTGGCAGTAATCCATCATGCAGTCAAGGAAATGTGCACTACAGAAATGGTGAAAAAACGCATTCAGCAGTACAGGTGTGATCCCTTACAATCCTGCTAAGATCAATCTCAGTGCATTCCCTTCCAGTTCAGCTGGTACTGCTACCCTTTTGCCGCTGATGGTGCAGTGTGTGTCCTGCTGATCACAGAATGTCCAGTTGCACCCTCTTGTCAAGCAGGGGGTAATTCCAAAGAGGATGGCAGAGACATTTGTTTATACACCTCCACCTGACAAAAAGAAATCACGATCAAAGATTGTAAAGAATGCCAGAATCATCACTTCTGAAGAAGTCAGAAAAGAAGTTCTCGAAACAGAGAAAAGGAAGGCTGGAAGAAACAAAAGAAAGCTTGTTAGTGCCCTTATTGAAGAGCCACAAACATCAGACTCTTCTGATTTTACAGTGTTCAGAGATGATGAGCCAGTTAAGAAGACAGTGCCAAGAATAAAACTTCTTGAGCCTGAAGATCCTATTGATGATGAGGATTGTAGTGTCGTCGCCATTTATAATGTTCTCGCTTGTCAATTGTTATGTGAATCCATTAATATTCGGCTGGCGACTAATAGATTCTTATACATACAATGCGAAGCGAGAACGTAGAATGAATAAGAAAGAGAGACATGGTTTGATGTTTACGCTTCCGAGACCTTCTTCTAAAGAGGGAGATACACGTCAGCTTTCGTTTATATACAGAACAGAAATATACAAAGGGAGACAATTATACAATGTAAGTGAGGTAATTATGAAACACGTTGTTGTCTCCAAATGCAAGACACTACAAGGATAATGAGGATGCCACCAAAATATTGGGGACTTTGTTGTAGTCCATTATTTCTCGTCAACTGGTCTGTTTTTTTTATGTTGCAGTTGTGACAAATATGAACAAAGAGGATGATATGTACTTTGTCAGTGTTTATAAATGCAAGGGGAAAAAATACTTTCTCTTTGACAGTGAAGATGAAGACGAAATTGGTATTGAGTGCATCAAGGGAAAACTTCCAGAGCCTCTGCTGTCTCAAAATCTGGAAGAAGTGTATTACTACTTTGCCTGTAGTGCCTACAACGTTAAAATTGAATAACTTCAAATGTTGTATTGAGTTGATATGTTATAGTTTTATTACCGGCCAGAACCAGAGACTTCTATCTTGGGTTGAAGTATGAATTCATAACTATGAACATGGACCTATAAATCACAATTACTTTACTTCTTTGTTAATGGTCGTATAGATTGATAGTACTTTATTAATGGTCCTATAAATCACAAGTGTACCCAATTTCGGACGTCCAAATTTGGGTACAGTATGCATTATCCATTGTAATTCGCTCATATTTTCTATTCACTTGGTAATTGAAACTTTGTACCACTAGAAATTGACACAAGAAAACTTTGTAGATCATTTCTACTGAAAAAGTAAGAACAATGAGGACTTTTTTGAAAAAAGTTGATAGAATGCGGCTATGGTCAATAGTAAAAATTTTCAAAATCAGACAAAAATTATGAAAAGTGACTGATGTCTTCAAAATTGTGTTAGAATGTCTTTTATATTGAATCTGTCAAAAAAGATCCATAGGTATGAAAACATTGAAGAAATATAGAGACATTTTAGAGTTTTGTCTAACATATAACTAGTGTACACAAATTCGGATGTCTGAAATTGGGTACAATCAGTCAATTCTACAATTATAGTCATATAAAAGTGAATAAAATCATCTAAAATCGATCAGCATTGACTTTTTTTAGTTAGAGGCAAAGCTGAACGTTAGATGTTTATGTTACTGCACTTTTATAGCAATTCAATTTCCAAAAATATTTTTCAAAATACTCAAAAAAGCGTCCAAAATTGGGTAGAGATACGTTTTTATTAATTTTCAATTAAGTTAACGAAAAGTAGAAAACAATGCCTGTTTATACATAACTTTATCCCGCCTCCTTGCGAATATAAAAATAAGCCCCTTTTCCTCTTCAGTGACCGACATTATTAGTAGCAAAAGCAGTCTTCGCTCTTTCTTTTCTCTCTTTCTCAACCACTTTCTTTTTATTTTCTCTCTCTTTCTCTGTTCCTTTTTTTCTTTCTCTCTCTGTACTCTCTCTTTCTTATTCTCTGTCTGACTTATTTTGAAAAATATTTCATTAAATGAGGTTCCTGTTCTATATTTAACAACCTATAATCCTTCAGGTCACGGGTCGTCTATGATCTATTATAATGAATGGCGTCATCTCTTGACGTCATAAAGGATCTTCCCGGTATCTTCAACTAAGTGATGGAAGAATATGACATATCCCTTCTATATTGGCAATGACAGAAACGTAACCAAATAAAAGCTACATAAAATGAGTGAAACTGCCAGTAAAATCTTCCATTTTATTATACAATAAATATATTTTATCTTTATACATTTGAAATTTAGCATTAAAAAAATTATTTAAAGCTTTATAATAAGCCTTTGTTTAAAATTAACTAGTGATTTCTTTGATATAGCAAATTTCAAGGTTTTGATGTCAATCCCTTTTTATTTTTTTACATGCCAAAAGTTGGATCACACAAAGTCTTCCAATATTAGAAAGAAATCAACTTTTTTTTTTAATTCCTCATCCAAATATTAGTCAAGTATAAAAGTTTCAGGCTTGTATCTTTAATTGGTAACTTTTTACAAAAGGTTTCGTAAAGTGTACATCTGACTCATTTTACTGGCCAACTGTCAAATTGGGCTTTGGGCAGTGTTTACATGTTAGAAATAAGGGTTTTATGCATGTACCAATGAAGAAAACATTTTTTTAGCTTAATCTTAGGAAATTTTATTTTCTTCCCCTTTAAGCAGTGCTAGAAGTGCGGGTCAACATTTACTGCTGATTGTTAAACTCGCCGTCCTTTGCGCTCTATGACCTACTATCTTCAGTGCCATGTATCTGCTTGCCCCTCTCAGTCTCTCATTTTCAGCATAGCTCTTTACTTGTCCTTCCCTTTCACCTATCAGCATCATCATTATAGTCAGCGTAGCCCTTTCTACCATGGCAGCATAGGCGATGGCAGAGAGATAGAAGTTCTGGGTGAGGAGGGGACACTTTGAAACGTATTTCACTTTTAAATTTAGGCGCCAATTTTCGCCAGTGCGAATTTGGCAGGCTACAAGAGGGTGCTCTTAACCCGGACTCCGTCTGTGTGAGATAGACGTAAAACTTTTTTTTTGAAGAAGGAAAAACCAGCGGACTTTTTATTGACAGAAGTTTTTTTCAACCCTTTGTTGGTTTTGTTTGAAGGAAGATTTGAACCCTTTCAGGGTTTTATTTAAAAGATTTAAACTCTTCGTGGGTTTTAGTTAGGGTTGAGAAAAGCCCAAAAATTAAAAAGAAAAGAGAATACGGTTTAAAAGAAAAGAGAATAGTCTCAGAACTTTTCTAGAATTCTCTTTGAAGGTATAAATATAAAAAACAGACTTTTGTATAGCTCTTGAGCGAGGGAGCCCATGACCTTTTGAAGGTTTTGTTTTTTGAAAAATATCAGAGAGAGAGAAAAACAGACATTTGAAGCCAGTCTTAAGAAAAACAATTTTTATCATGTGTCATGTCATTCCTTTTTTTCAAGTAAGCCTGTCCTTTTACTTTGGGAGAAAAGCGAGACTTGTTCACATTTTTCTCCATTCTTTTTATGCATGTTTTCTTTAGCTTAATTCTAATTTTATTGCGCTATTTTTAATTTTATTGTATTTTTGTTTTTATTGTTACCTGTGGTTAACAAAGTTAACCAAGTTTTGGGAGACAGATGCAACAACTTTTGTTTTTTAACGTGAATAAGGCTGCATTGAGTTGCATTTCTGGGTCTGATTTGTTGTTTGCTCCTGTTTGTGTCATTGTTGTTTCCACCATTTTTTTTTTTTTGTTGTTGTTTGAAGTTACCTAAGGACGAGTTTTGATTGCGAACCCAGAGTTCCATCAAAACTGTATGATGTCATGAATCATAATAAGTTTCAATGTGTTAGTTGCTAAAATAAAACTTATATGCATTTTCACCAACGTTTAAACTGAGTATTATTAATTCCATCTATATTATCTTTCTTTTAATGAACTATAGCATTATATTTATAAAGATTTTTCACTTATTTGAAGCTTTTATCTTCAGTTAGACACGCAATATCTGACTAACTTTGAATGGTCATAACTAAGGTACTAATTGAGATACCAAGATAAATTTGCTATTTTTTTGTGTCTTGCAGCACTATATATGGATGCCTACAAAGATTTTTAGTATATTAAAAAAAATCAATTTGGGATACTTATTAACAGTATATATTTATACTTTTAGTAAAAAAACGAAGGTACTTCTACAGAGTTTGAACCGAACTGTTTTTTTTTGGGGGGGGGGGGGGTAAATAGTCGCTTCCCAGCAAAAATGGCGGACATTAAATCGTATGCAGTTTTCTGATCTCACAAATGAGTAAGTAAACCCAAATAAATTGTTTTGTACTAATTTCAAATTTACCTTAAATTATCATAAAGGAAATACAGTTGGGAAATTAGTCCAAAACAATTAATTTGGGTTTACTTACTCAGTTGTGTGCCAGTTGACACGGTTAAGATTCGAATAAAAATTGTTGTTTGGGATAAATACAATTTAGGCGCGCAGAGTGAAAATAATTGTATTGGCGCTGACAAATTAAAAATAACGCCCACGCAAATTCCGGTGTGGCCTTATATATTAAATCAACTCAAAACGAGCGGACGTAATTGGGAGCACACCACGTGATATTTCTGTCCAATGGGATTGCTCCAAAGACATATTTTTCTAAACTTTTCTCCTTAAGCTCGCTGGAGCCTATCCAAATAGTATTTAAGCACACACAAACATCAAACTTTTCATCCGGAGGTTACATGCATCTTACTATCACTCTTCCATTTTACCCTTTCGCGCGCTTCATACAATTCCACAGGCGAGCATTACCTATTGCCTCTTTTAACATTTTATAACAAATGAACATTTCAACAAAAGAAAAGACATTCTTCTTTTTACTTACCCTGAAACTAAAGAAAGGACTCCTGAACTCATTACAAAAGAAAAATATTCTATTTGTTAATAGTTTATTTAAGTAAATAAACTTCCGTTGATTTTGCATGTAAATCTTATTATTATTATTTTTATTTGTGGAGGAAGTTATTACCAAAAAAAAGGTATGACGACCCCCACAGTTGTGAGGTCAAAAAAAAAAAGTCAGAAAACTGCAGACGATTGTCCGCCATTTTGGTTGGGAAACGACAATTTAACCGGGTTTTTTTTCCCTAACCTAAGTATTAAGTTTAGTTTGGCAAAAGTTAGTTTAGTTCGGTTCAAATTCTGTAGAAGTACCAAAATAAAATAATTAAAAGCACTAAATTGTAGTAAGTTCTATCGTACACGTGAAATGCCAAAATAAAAATTCGGACAGAAAAAAAGTAATTGCTATCTTAATAAACATCGAAAACGGGTCTAAGGGCACATAACTCAAGTTAATAATTTTCTATTTAAGGACAGGAAAAACATTTTTTCCTAGAGTAAAACATTTTACCATTTTTTAATTGAAAATTTTTCAATCCCTAAAAATAGTAAAATAATGTTTTTCTTTGCTTTTATGTTTACTTTTTTAAGTTGTTGCTTTTCCTTAATTAGAAAAAAAAAACGGTGCTTAAGCATATCCGCCCCGACATTAAAAAATTTAAAGAATGTATAAACGTTATTATGTACTTACGTGTTAGCTGAAAATAATATACTTGAGTTATATACCCTTAACCTCGTTCTCTATTTGTTTATAAAGATGGTGACTATGTTTTCAGGCAACTTTTAATTCGAGCGTTTCACGTGTACGATGAAACTCGCTGTAACTTAATGTTTTTTAATGTTATTATTCTTTAATTAACACATGGTTTAAGTAAATAAGTAATGTCGAAAGCCGTAACCCATTTCACTCTAAATAATTTAGGTGACTGAAATTATAATTGACCAAGAGAGGGGGAACACGGGCTAAATACAGTATGACTTTTTCGATTTCAGGAGACCGTGCTCCTTGACATTACCTCCTCCCTACTGGTGGCCTAAGGCACCTTGATCGGGGAATGTCGACGGGTCTGAGACTATTGTTATAACAACCCAGAGTGACCCTTTTTATGAGAAATTAATTTTTCACTATTAACTGACGCCATATCTAACTTACTGCAGTGGCCAGCAGGTAAATATACTTACTCAACGTGGGTGGAAGTCTGGGAGTTGAGACCTTCACCAAGGACACGACCCCAGTTGTCTACAACAGCAGCCCCAGTGTCATCACAACTCGTTTCTATTCCAAGAACGAGACGTCTCGTTTCCCCTGTATATTCCCCGAGCGGACGAAGGGGTTCACTTTGACTAGTCGTATTGCAGTAGTAATGCCGTGTTTTTATCCATGATGAGCCGCTCCTGAGCACACGATACACGTTTGACGAGCGAGAAAGAAAAGCGTCCAGGATTGCATGCCGGCAACACAGGTGCGCAATGGGGGCTGACATCTTTTTGAGAGTCATACGAAACTATGGCTCGCGCATTATATGTTCAATCGGAACTTCTCGGCCTTAAACAACCCAAACTAAAATCGCTAAATACGATGCTAATTTTATTAGTTATAAAAACTTGTGGAAAACTAATATTTTAGGTTATATTGAGGCGGTTAGCTCCTAAAATGTCTGCCAAATTTTATCGACTAGTTTTTCTGATTTTTCAAGCGGGGAAATGATTCCACGGTATTAATTTGTTGCAGATTTATTTTTATTTTTTTATTTTGCAAAAATTAATTTGGTTTCTGATTTTTCCGGATTATTTTAATTTGTTTTTCTGGTAAAAGGGTATAACCACGGCCATCGTAATAACAAGACCAGTGTCGGAATTTTCGTGTCGTTAACGAAAAACCGCTCTAAACGATGGGCATGTTATCTAGGAAAATTATCATAAAAAATTATAACAAGAGATAAGGAAAGGAGTAAATACAAGATGCTCGTAAAAGTTAAAATATAGTTTTATTTACAAAAAAAATAGCCTGGACTGCTTTTTTTTCCAAAGCTGGAATAAATAAATTATTCCTGGGTAACATGTAAAAAAAATAAGAATCAAAAAAATACAACATCAGTATCTCTGAACATTAAGGTAGATACAACAAAAATTGACACAATCAAAGTTAAGGAATAAATCCTTTTAAAACATGAACTTACTATAAAGTCCGTATTCTTACAAATCAATCAAAAGTCTCTTTTTTTCTTTACACCAAATTTACAATCAAAAGAAATAAAATTAACAAACCGTGTCGAAGTCCAACATAATTTCCATAATAAAATTAACTCTTTTTTTATTTTATCAACGTCTGTCAGAAAGTTCTTTTCTTCCTCTTTTTCTTCAATATTTTCTTTTAGCGAATTCGATGCAGTATGTATGGCACAAGAACAGTACACATTTCAAATAAACACAATACTCACTATTTTCCATCGTTCGTCTTGAATGGTGAACACGCGCGTATGTGACTGATTCAACAGGCACAGTTGAATATCATCTCAAATCGATCTGTGTGCAAAGACGATCAATCTCAATGATTCTTAATCTCTGATTAGAATCTTCTCGACAGCAAAGTATTTCACTTCTCGGGAGCCAATCTCTTCAACATAGGCAATTTCGTTCCCGGAACTATCTCGTTCAACATCTTCTCCTTATTTCAAGTCTCTGGCTTGAAACAACTCCCCGAGGATAATATTCCTGACCAAGGGGAAATATTACATACACAACATGTAATTCATCCAAGAGATATCATATCTCTTAACTTTCTTCACGTAGAAATTCTTGCAAATTTAACGTCCCCTCGTGGACGGAGAAACAGTTTTAACATGTGTCCTCTTCAACGACACGCTCTGTTCTCAAATTTAACGTCCCCTCGTGGACGGAGAAACAGTTTTAACATGTGTCGACTTCAACGACCAACTCTGTTCTGATTAAATTTCGCGCCGATATATCCAGACACGACAAATTGCATCATTGCTAAAAATAGAAATCACGTGACACATGGCCTTCACAGCTTAACACCTACGCAATATCCATATGACCTTCGACCTGCACGTAAGCCCCCCCCTGACCTTTCAACAAAGGGAAGTAACCGTTGACTTACTTAGAAAAACGTCTAGAAATTTCCACACCAGTGCACTGAAAAATTACGTCATGCTCTATAATAGCAAACGAGATCTGTCGAACAGTCAGACTATGGGCATTTTGACCCCTCCCTTCACTTAAAAATTCATCAAAATTCAGGAAATCAACCAATTTTGATGAAATTTTCAGTATTTATTAATTAACAATTACGGAATATAATTAACCCATTACTTTATTATTTATGAAAATTATCATAACGCAGTAGTTTTTCATGTGCCCTGTGATTGGATGATAAAAAAACAAAACAATCACAGGCCACCTTTTCCCCCTTGCCGAACCCACGTGAGCGGGGTTTTCAAAGCATCAGCCTCTTTCTTTTCCTTGGCTGCTGACCGAATAAGACACAAACTTCTGTGTCTGAACAATGACCCCCATGCTTAAAACAGCAGGCATATATTTTTGTGCGTATTTTACGCACATAGGCGATCCCGAAGTCCCATATTCAAAAGTACTTTGAATATGCTTCTTTCCACTAACACCACACGGACCAAGAGAGAAGTTAACAGACGAAACTCCAGTTAAGTCTGCAAAAATACCACCTTTTTGCAAGCAACACTTTTCTTCTTCATTCTTCCTTTTCCTTTAGTTATATAAAATCTCTATATTAACTCAACCGTTGTTTGTTCTCTTTCTTGTCAAGTCATGTTTTAAGCCTTTGTTTGCCAAAATTTCGTCCTTTATTTGAACGGGAAAAATCCCAATATTAGAAATCTTAGTGCAAATGTATTGTTTTGTGCAATTTGTGTAGGCTAAACAGCAATCATTAAATGAATACTTAATAATAAAATAGTGTTGTCATAACTTTTTGAATTTTTAAAACATGAAAATTTTTCTTTGAAAAATAATTTGTCTGATTTAATATTCATTTTTAAAAGTAAGTTCATTCTTTCCGGATTATTTTTAATGTTTGAGTTGATTGTTATGACAAGCTGGTCTACATCAAATGAAAAGACTAGTATCAGTTATGCTGCATTGAAATGTCTCTTGGTTTATAAACACAAAAAGAAAAAGACAAATCCATATTCTTAATATGAACATTTCATTATCATTAGTTTTAGCTGAATAATTTGATAAGAGTTGCTCTCATTGCCAAAAACAATAAATGATTTTTCTTGATTCTCTCATTAATCCAAAATGCTGAATGAGTAACAATTTCAATTTCTAGCAATTAAACTACTTTTGTATTTCTATTATACTAAACCCGGAATTCTCTAGCGATAAAAAACTTTGGTTAGTAAAAAAGTTGAGAAACGGGGGGGGGGGGGGGAGGTATTACAAATAAACGCCTACGGCAAACAATCCTGGATTTATTTTGACTTAAAAGAAAATCAAATATGAAACGTAAATCAAAGATGAAAGATTACGAATTCAGTAAAGTAACACAAAATCAATAATTCAAAATAATTAATAGAACATTTATTGAAATAAATTAAAATGGTTTTTTTTTGCAAAACGAACAGTTTATTTACAATATTGTAAAAAATTGTAATAAATTAAAACAGTCATGTTTTTTTTGTTGGGGAGGGGGGTCATTTCACACAAAAAGTTAATGAAAAAAAAATTCTCTAAATGTCGCCCCACCCTCCTGTTTCTGTTGACTCCCCAAAAGAATGAATATTACAAAGAAAATGTGTCCATCTTGTGACCGAGGCAACGCTGAAAAAGAATATACCAACTTTGTGGGTATGTCTTATATAGTTGGGGTGTTTTTTTTTACTTTTATGTGGACACACACATATATATATATACAGGGTGACCCCAAAAAAACGGGCCCAAAATCTAATTAGGCCCTGTTTCTTAGTGTTTCGTCCGAATGAAATGAATTTTGGGGCATAACTAGTTTATTATATTCACAACATCATATCAAAACACTAGGGTCTTTGACCTTTTTATCTCCGTTCTACAGCATGTGTTCTAGATGGACTCCTTTTAGCTCCGTGCATTTCTTGAGGCGCAGAACGAAGTTGTCCATGACGTTCTTAGACTGAATTGGGAATGGCTCTCATCTCCTCCCTGATGGCTTCTTTGAGTTCCGTGATGGTTCTGGGTTTCCCTGCGTACATTCTGTCCTTAAAATAGCCCCAAAGGAAAAAATCTGGGGGGGGGGGGGATTAGGTCCGGGCTATGGGGTGGCCACTCAAAATTAGTCTTGAGACTGATCACTCGGCCTCCAAAGTTCTCTTTCAGCCAATCTCGGGACAGGTTTGAGGTGTGAGAACTTGTTCCGTCTTGCTGGAACCAGAACTTGCTCATGAGCGACGGGTAGAGGGTCTGGAGCTCACTCTTGAAGGTTTTGAGGAGCTCCACATACCGCTCCTTGGTGACTGTCACTGCGGCGCCAGATTCTTCGATGAAGATTGGTCCGATGATGCCTCTGACCGAGATTGCAGCCCACACCGTGCAATTAGGAGAGTGCAGAGACTTGGTGGCTACTTCATTGGGTCTGGAGGACCCCCAGAAGACATTTGTCTTGGAGTTTGCCTTTCCGTCAAGATGAAAGTGGGCTTCATCTGAGGTCCAAAGGAGGTTAAGGAAACCTGGTGTCTCCTCGATCTTATCGAGCATCTTGACTGCCATAGCGCTCTTCTGCTTCTTGTCTGAGGCTGTAAGGGTCTGCAGCATCTGTATTCTGTATGGGTAAGCCCTGATATCGTTCACCAGCACTCTCCTGCAAGTCTCAGGGGAGATACCGAGGGACAGAGCGTTTCGGACTCTCCTGGAGAGACTCTCTCACACTTTCGACCAGCTCGGCTGTCCACTTCTTGGGACGTGCCGAGTGGCTTGGACGGTTCTCACTGGCAGCGTTGAAGTTCTCCACGGTCCCATACTTCTCGAAGTGGTCCACCCAGTTCTGAATTCTGCTTTTGGGTGGAGCCTTTTCACATCCGAACTGATGCATTAAACTGTCCTGGGTTTTCTTAAACGAGCCTGTCTTGTATTAAAATTTAACACAGTGTATTCTTTGTCCCAGCTCCCACTGAGGTCTTGGTGTACTCACGGTCGTTGATTCTGCCATGTCCTGTAAAATAAGGGCAATCGGTGAATAAATAAAGGAGATATCACATAAAGTGTACACGGGGCCTGTTTTTTTTTAGTCACCCTGTATATATATATATATATATATATATATATATATATGCAAACATTGTTAAAAATAACAGATTTCGTCTGTTTAATTATACCATTTTTATTTTTTCAATTTTTCTGATGGTCTTTTTTGTATAAAAATCAAAAATAAAATAAATGTCCCATAGGTTTCACAAACGTTTTCGATTCTTCGTTAAATCATTCTCAATTGTCAAAAGCAAATGAACAAGAAAGCTGATGAAGAAAGAGAATATATATATATATATATATATATATATATATATATATATATATGGGGCCAAATTCTAATATATATTATATATGAAATAGTTTTTAACGCCAATATGTAGTTAAAGCAAAATTAATTGTCTTGGACTATTAAAAGAATTTCCAATAATGTTTTACCATTCATTCATTTATTTTTACTATCGCTTATGTTTGAATTCATGTTTTGAAACATGACGTAAATCATAAATCTATGATGTCACGCAAGGCTATAATTATTTTGTTCAGGTAATGTTTTAAGATCTATTGATAAGAACATCAGAATGAAGATCTCAAAGTTTTGATTTTGATTTCTGGTCATGGCGTCCGCTTTATTTGTTGGGAATTTATTATCTATTATTAATGCAATGTTTTCCATTTCTATAAAAAGTTAAGATATTTCTTAACACAATTGTGACTGACGGATAGACAGACACACAGAAAGTGACCCTTATATTATGAGTAGATAAACCATGATGGTGTCCATTAGGCTAGTTGCACACCCATGGATCTGATTAGTATACATTGTACAACAAAAACATGCATCCCTATTTACTCGTCTTCCCGTGAGGACAGAGTTAGAGACAAGGTCGGTTTTTAATGTGTGGAAAAAACAGTTCCCCAATAAGAGTCACTTTAAATTCGGACAAAAATAAAAATTGCTTCAGTCTAGAAGGATTTATCCTTCACTGACAGAGGACAGAAAAGATGAAGTGTAGTAACAGAACAGATACTACACTTTTTTATTTATCTTCCTCCCACAAGGTAAGATGTGACACAAGGTTGGGAAAGTGGGATTTGAAAAGCCAGCACCCGAGAAGGTGAGCACTCTGGCCTACAAAAAATGCCTGGGCAGCCCCGTCGGCATTCCCCGGTAGGGGCACCTCAGGCAGTAAGCAATAAATTTACTCCTCCCCATAGAGGGGAGGCAAAGCCTGGGAGGGTGGACCTCCTAGAACTGCACAGGACAAACCCATAGACCGGCGTAAATCAAGCCCCGAAGGCCAAGACAATACCAGTTTATGAGGTGCAGTATCAATCGGAACAGATACTACACTTTGCTCCTAGTCAAAAGGCAAAAACATAAGTAAGTCATGAGACTGCATACCTCTGCGTCTGTAATTTACATTTGCTGCAGAAAATAAATATGGTCTTCCCTGCGAGAAATATTCTGAACAGGAATAATTATATTTGCAAAACAAAGCAAATTACTTTTATTTTTTTAAACATGGACATATCCTAAAAAAAAGAAAATGGCTATACAGAATGAAATATTAATATTTTAGGAGAGAAGCTGTTTAAGTCTCAAGTCTAAATTCCATCAGACTAATTTATATATTAGATATTGTGATTGAAATCATTAACGATGTTGAGTTTTCAGTTCATATCAGTTGTTGATCTCCAATCTATCTACGTTAGTGTTACGAATCCGTCCTCTGGGAATCCAGTAATAAAAGTTAGTCATGTTTTCTCACTACACCTTCTCCATGGATACGGTTCTCGTCAGACTAATTTATATATTAGATATGGGCTGGCCCTTGTGATTGAAATCATTAATGATGGCACTCTTCTGTAGAAGAAAAGCAATAGCAACAAGAACATAAGTCAGTAGTGAGACGGCATACTTCCGACTGACAACGTAAGGATAGGCCAAAGTCTTATCTGGGTTTTACTTCTCTATATTGTATGAATTATCCCTGGAGTTATGCCATAGAAACGTTGATAACTCAAAAACTTCTCTTTTTTACGTACTAACGAGTCACCACTTAGGCCACTTGAGGATATTTAAGATGAATGCTCAGCAAGAATTTGTTAATATTGGACTTGAACACGACCATGTTGTAGTTAGCTGGGAAGCAGCCCTGTGACATTGTGTTCCAAAAATGGGCAGTTCTTGGTAAGAAACTTTGCTCATGAAAGTTCAGTTTAGTTTTAGGTACATTGAGGAAGAAAAGAAAATTATTTACAGTGGTTGTAGAGGGACGAGTTTTTGTTGTGAATGTTTTACAGGAGGAACGATAAAGTGGAGCACAGTCAAGCGCCTACCATGAAAATAAGGATAGAGTAGAGAAAGACTAGCAACCTCTCTTCTGTAAGAAAGAAGCTGTAGGGAAGAAAAGAGGACATCCCCTCCACTAGATTTCGAAGTCGGTTTTGTACTCTATCAAGGAAGGAAAGGGTGCTCTGAGCAGCACCTCCCCAGATGTGGCAACAGTACTTCATCTTCGGACGTATTTATCTAAACAGGCTAAAATTGGGCATGGTAATTACTGTTATCAAAGATCAAATTTTAAAAAATCAGAAGTTGAAATTCTGTCAAACTTTCGACAATGACCGAACTTTTCAAGTCACAGTCAAAGCTCAAGATGTGGGATTTCGTTGGCTACAACATGAGCCAAGTAGCGAGTGTCTATGCTGAACAGAACCGAAGTTATCGCCAAAAGTATAACTTTAACCTTTTCCTTGACCTTGACCTAGATATCCCCAAATTAAATCAGTTCTAAGTTAGACCATGACCGATATTTTGATCAAGTTTGGTGATGATTGGTCAAGCGATGTAGACACTAGGCTGCACACAAACCAACTCGACATGAAACATATCCTCATTAACGGAGGTAATGACATGTCTGTCCTTTCAATGAATAGATAACAACTTTTAAAAAGTTTTATTAATCTTTTTAAAATTTTTCTTTCTGCTCTGAGCCTCGGATCATTGCACAACCACCTACTCATCCATTGTTAAGCTGGTTACTGCATTGTTAGCAAATATTTCTCAGAAAACAAAAACATCTGCCATCGGCAGGTGTATGACTATCAGAAAACTTTACTTTCAAATTACAATAATTACAATTTTTTATATAAATGTATACATGCGTCACAACTATTACCGACACAGTGAATAGTGATAATAGAGAGATAATGAACAAAGAGAATCGCTATGACCAATGTAGAAGCAGTCTCTGACAACCCATTATTTCTGTACTTTCTATAAATACATACTCTTGTAAAATCTACCTTTTTGTTATCTTATTTCTTTTCGGCCCTTAAAACAGGCACAGGGATGCAACATTCCGGCGATGAGACAGGGGCAGGACCTATTAGGTTAGAGATTCTTTTTTGGGACCACTAGCACAGATGTGGTAACACTGCCCCATACATGGGCGAATAGTGGTTTTGTAGAGATATTGGATACTACTAAAAAGAGGAATCGGAAAGGAATGAAAAACGAAATTCATGCACAAACCAGTACATGATTTCGTTAAATTACATTGCTGTAGAAAAAAAAAACAATCAAAAATTTTATGTTTTGGTCAAATAAACTTGTAGACTTAGTCTAAGAAGAGCAATGGAACTAAAAACAAAGCAATTAATGTTTTAGTTAAACTTCATCTCTGTTTGGAGAACGCCAGTGAAAAATGCATTTCGGAAATAAAATGGAGAACGAAAGTAACACATAAACAAATTGTATCACTAGATGGACTCTTCCCAAGACTATGAATAGTGATAATGGTGGTAAAAAACAGAGTCGCTATGATCAAGCGAGAACCAGTCTCTGGCAACCCATTACTTCTGTACTTTCTGTAAATAAATATGCTTATTAATTCTACCTCCTTGTTGTCATTTCTTTTCGGCCATTTAAGGCCACAACACAAATAGATTAATTTTCGCCACATTGAAATACGACATTTAGAAATGTTTTCTTTGGTTTTGTCAAATTTAGAACAGGCACTTCCAGGGTGTTTATATGGTATTATAAGAAAAAAAATGTATATCATTTGTATTTTTCCGTTGAGGCAAAATGATAAAATTTCACCGAAATCTCTAATTTATTTATTTATTTTTTACTAAAACACTGTTTAAGTTACTAAGTTTTATTCTGTAATGTTACACAAGCTTTTTAAAAATCCTATTTCAAAAATAATTTAGCAGAGTGAAATGAGGTGATGTAAAAAAGTCCGCTACTACATAGCTGTTATGGTGATCTACCCTATTGCGGCACTACATGGACTCTTCCCGACACTATGAATAGTGATAATGGTGGTAACAGAGAGAGTCGCTATGACCAATCCAAAAGCAGTCTTTGCAACCCATTACTTCTGTACTTTCTGTAAATACATACTCTTGTTAACTCTACCTCCTTGTTGTCTTATTTCTTTTAGTCCCTTCAAGGCCACAACTATACATATGTCAATAATTTCCCTTTCTCTCTCTCTCTCTGCCTAAAACTAAACGAAACTTCCATGAGCAAAGTTTATTTCCTACAACTACCCGTCTGTGAAACTCAATACTGCGGGGCTACTGCCCAGTTGACTATAACATGGTCATTTTCAAGTCCAATGTAAATAAGTTCTTGTTGAGCCGTCCTCTTAAATAATCAAATTCTGTCCAGTTTCCACCAGCATTACCAACGATCATGGTGTCGTCTCACCGTCCATCTGACACTCATTAACCCTTATCCTCGAGTGGCCTTTGGGCTTTGATAAGTAGTGATGTAGCAATCATAAATAAGGAACTATTTCCTAATGCGGAGGAATGTCCTTGCTGTCTGATTAGGTCGCACACTGACCAATCAGCTTGCAGGGCGTATCAATTTCAGCTGTCTCCCGAGGATCTACTTTGAACCCTTTTGGCAATAGCAGGAGTCATCAGAGCGATTACGGACAGCAAACAAGAAGGACACATTCCCCTTCCTCTTTATTCTGCCTGAATCACCTGGATTCCCGAGCTCAGCTTTTTTCACTCGAAGATAAACTGCTCATAGACTTTCAGCAGTCAAAGAACTTTCCATTTTACTTTCCTTACTTGGACACTGTCCTAACCTTTGCAGACCAACGGTATAGATTAAATAAACCCCTTTTGTTATGTCAAACGAGAGTTTGCTTTCCTTCGTGTGATGATCGTTTTCGTTTACATACTATACAACAATATTAGGAGTTCTTATTGCTCACTAGTAAGAACAGCTCATATAGTGACTCTTCAGTAAAAAAAAAATGTATGTTTCCTGTGTATTGGTATATTTGTTTGCTTTATACATCTGTTTGGGGCATTGAAATACTTTGTCAATGATGTTAATCCTGCAATCAATGAAAGTTTTGTGGTCTTTAAAACATCAGACTTTCTTGCCCATGTTTATTAAAGTTATAAAGTGTATATCGAAGCAGGAGAACGGGAGGGTTAAACATCAAGGTCGTGCTTACACCATCCTATTATGCGACCTTGATGTTTAACCCACCTCTTCTCCTGCTTCGATACAGACTTTATAACTTCAATAAACATGACATATGTTTCCTCCCCCTCCCTCATGGTTTAAATAACTCCGACCGCTACCAATTTTTGCCCCCCCCCCAAACTTTCCACAGTTTATTTAATTTTTCCCACTGCTACCATCTTTTTGAGCCCATATCTTTTCATAAGTGACCTTTTTCGGTTTACATCATGCACACTCACTCCCCCTCCCTAATGGTTTAATAACAACGACTGCTACCATGTTTTAACCCCCACATTCTCCACAGTTAACTTTTCTCCCATTGCTACCATCTATTTGTAGCTCATAATTCATCTTTTCATAAGTGGTCTTTTTAAGCTTTTCTCCTCCTACTACCATTGTTTCAAATATTTTGTACTTTGTGTGTAATTTTCTTCAGACCAATCATCCTGAGGAAGTCTTGAAATAAAGACGAAACGTTGATGAATACATAAACAATATTTTTTGTTTTCCATTTTTCATTTTCCATTACGTTGGGATATTAGTTCTATTTTATAAAAAATGGAACTAATATTCCAACGTAATGGAAAATGAAAAACGGAAAACAAAAAAATATTATTTATGTATTCATCAACGTTTCATCATAATTATTTTAGTTTATCAACTGTTGATCAAATTTTCCCTAATTTTTCCCAATATATATATATATATATATATATATATATATATATATATATATATATATATATATATATATATATATGAAGGAGAATGGAAAGGAATTAGAGAAAGCAAAAGCCAAAGCCAAATCAAAATTCAATTCAAAAGTTCAAAGCAAGGTATATTCCGCAAAAAGGCAATTTATTCAAGTTAAATTTTCCTTAAGCCAGGCTTTTCAAAGATCAAAATCTTATCATCAGAGGAAGTCGCTGGGATAGATAAGTTGGCAATGGCCAAGATTTAAAATTTGAAAAAATGAAATAAAAGTTGTAGGGAAAGAAACGCAAGGCAAAACTGTGCCAAGGTGCAAGCAAATGTCCGATTGCCAAAAAGTTCGGTGTCGAAGAGTCCAGCGGGGAGAATAAGATGTAGAATAGGTAGGTCGTTAGAGGCACGAGAAGTAATGAGAGAAGTTTCAAAGTTAAATTCCAAGAAGCCACAACTTCAGGTACGGCGAAAATAGAAAATCCAAAAAGGGTAAAAAGTCCAAAAAGAGGTACATTCGATGATGCAGGCAGGCGTCAGAGGAGATTAAGATGGGAAATATTCGCCATTAAAGATACTTCCCGGGCAGAGATGACAAAGG
>OY744519.1:182197218-182372218 GCA_963556195.1 Sepiola atlantica
CAGTTGATAGATGTCTCTTGTTTTCTATTTAAGAGTTTGTTTTTGTCCTTAAAGCGGATAATTTCCAGTTTTTCATTTAAGCATAATCTACATGGAGAGTTTATTGATTTGCAGGTGCTGGATTTTTTCAAGATTTTCCACTTTATTATGGGAGTTTCTTTTTTGGTTTTTATTTTGTGGTAACAAAACTAATTTCCACACTAAACCTCAAACCAGGCTTATTAATCCTACCCGACAAGAGATAGGCAAAATCAGTAAAAACATCTTAGAAAAAATAAACAAGCAAATTAAAAACACCTACAACTTAAACCAGTGGATCAATACCGCAGAAACCATAAGCTGGTTCAATAGAATTAGAAATAAAGATAAATGCTCTTTCATACAATTCGATATAGTTAATTACTACCCCTCAATAACCAAAGCACTCTTCGAAAATGTCATAGAATTCGCCACTCTCCTCTCTAATATCTCGGAAGACGAAATAAACATAATCAAAAAATGTCGAACCACAGTACTAATAAATAACAAAGAACAATGGACAAAGAAAGACCATTTCTCTTCATTCGATGTATCTATGGGCTCTCTTGACTCTGCCGAGGTAACAGACTTGGTTGGCCTGTACTTACTATACAACCTAACAAAAGATCTTGAAGTCGATTCAATCGGCCTCTACAGAGATGATGGTCTAATGTACGTGAAAAACACAAACGGACAAAAATGTGAACAAACCAAAAAAATAATATCCAAAGAAATGAAACGAATAGGCCTAAAGGCCGAAATAACATCAAATGTTAAACAAGTCAATTTCCTCGATATTACCTTCAACCTCAATAGAGATACTTATGAGCCCTATGCTAAAGATAATTCCTACCCCCTTTATGTCAACCCACTATCTAACCACCCTAGATCTGTAAGTAAACACATCCCAGAATCAATTAGTAGAAGGATTAGCAACAACTCCTCCAATATAGATATCTTCAATAAACATAAGAACTTTTATAATAAAGCACTAAAGGAGAGTGGATACAAAAATACCAAAATAGAGTATATTCCAACTACACAAAATAACCCTAATAGGAACAAAAATAGAAATAGGAAAATTATCTGGTATACACCTCCATTTAACAACTCAACTAAAACCAAAATAGGGAATAAATTCCTGAACTTAATAAACACTCATTTCCCCAATAACAGCATACTCCATAAAATTTTCAATAAGAATACACTAAAACTCAGCTATTGTTGTGGTGACAACTTAGAAAAAATCATAAAAAAGCACAACATGAAAATACTAAACACCCCAGTAACCTCAAATTCTAAAAGAACATGCAACTGTAATAACAAATCAAACTGCCCCCTAAATCAAATGTGCCTATCAACCCAAGTGGTCTATGAGGCATCTATCTCCTCAACTGAAAACCCATCCCAGACTAACTATTATATTGGTCTGGCAGGCAACAACTTCAAGGAAAGATTCTACAACCATAAACTCTCCTTCAACAACCCAGACCATCCTGGCCAAACCGGACTTTCACTACACTACCACAAAATAAAAACCAAAAAAGAAACTCCCATAATAAAGTGGAAAATCTTGAAAAAATCCAGCACCTGCAAATCAATAAACTCTCCATGTAGATTATGCTTAAATGAAAAACTGGAAATTATCCGCTTTAAGGACAAAAACAAACTCTTAAATAGAAAACAAGAGACATCTATCAACTGTAAACATAGTAGACTCTACCTCCTTAGCAACCCACATACCCCACCTTAACTCCACACCAACCCTACTTAACTTCAACATAAAATTAACAGTTTTTTGTTTTTGTTTTTTACAAAAATGAATGATAACATTAAACCCCCACTATACACTACCCCAAAACACACTATAACCCCCTACTCACCCACCCAAATTTACAACCCAATCCCACCCCAACAAGTCATGATGAATCTATAAATATATAACCACCCCTCCGAACTACCAATAATATCAAATCTCTACCTATAATGCACAGCCTCAATAACCTCTCAGCCATACTACCAATTCTAACATAAACCCATAACTAGGACAGCTATCAACACTGATATCACTTTGACTAACCTCAATTACTTAACCCCTCGATCACTACCTTGAACACTTAATTATTAACTGGTACTTAGTCCTTGTCATTGGTAGTGGAAATAAAAAAGCCTACCATCACTTGTCGACTTATTTCGCCCAATGACTTCACAAGCAACAAGATGGTAATTGATGGCGGTATTTATCAGTATTACTACTATTATTATTATTATTATTATTACTATTTTTATTATTATTATTATTATTATTACTATTTTTATTATTATTATTATTATTATTATTATTGTTATTATCATTAATATTCTTACAAACTTGTTATTTCTATTTCTATTTTTATTCTAATTTTATTTATATTTATCTTTATTTATATTTTTTTATTTCATTTTTATTAAGGCTTTTACATAAGGCGGTTATCACTGCGACTACCGTAGGCATGATTGGCAGGCGTTACCATGGGCATAATCGGTTTTGTTATTGATAAGACTGGTAACACCAGAAAACCTCTCTTATAAAATGATTCCACTAGTATTGATCTCGGTATAATATAATTTAAAAAAAATAAATAAATAAATAAATAAAATAAAAAATTTAAAAAAAAAAAAAAAAAAAAATATATATATATATATATATATATATATATATATATATATATATATAAAAAGTAGAGGGAATAAATATAAAAAAATATAATCACAACAAAATTCACTACAAATAGTAAACAAAACATTAAAATAAAATAAATAAAATGCAAAAGTAGCAATTAATACCCTAAATTAAAATTATCAAACATTTTTATCCACATGATAATTACTTATTAGAATTAAAATAAAATGAGAATGACGGTTGTAACCATAATTCTCATTTTAAATTTAACTCTCTCCGGCCGTCGCCCCATCCCCCTCCTCCCACCCCGGCCGAGATTGAGATTGACACAACACTGACACGTGCAAAACCTCCCACGTAATAATTTGAAACACGACTTGTTGGAGTCCCCCCCCTCCCCTCTCATGTCCCATGTCGCCGTTATAGACAAAGCCCCAACTCTATCCCCCTCCCCCTCCAATGTATTTTCAATTTTCAATCTCCCGTTAGAGGGAACTTAAAATTTTATGCCATTTGAATTCCTTTCGCCCGATGAGTTGGTAGCTTCTCGCACCAATGAAACAAAACCTGTTTTGTCGCAATTAATGGAATAAAATCAAAAAATATATATATATATATATATATATATATATATATATATACATAGATGAAGAAATGAAACACATCATTAATTCCTTAAAAACGCTGCAATACCCCACACATTTTATACTAAATGCCAAGAAGAAAGCCTTTCAAATATTCTCCAAAAATATCAAACATTTTCTTTGAGCTTCCAATAGTGGTTTGCTAGTGCTGTTTTAATTCGACGTTCTCTGTTTTTAAATGTGCTTTTGTTGTCATAATATCTGGTTTTAAAATCTAGGGAGGTCATACCCACGTAGTATTTCTTGTTATTCGAAGAAAACGGACGCTCACCAATAATTGAATGCAAAATAATACGACAGGCAAGTGCATGTAGAAATTTAGACGACCCGTGTAGATTATCCCTGAATGAAAAATTTGAAATCCTAAACTTTAAAGATCTTCGAAATCTATTAAACTGTAGAAGTGAGATAGCAAACAGCTGCTTACACAGAAATAAATTTACCTTAGGCTAACGGTAAATAAATAAACAAATACGTAAAAAACAAAACTAAACAAAAACTTAACAGTTTAAAAATTAAAACCTAAAATAGAAATACAAGGTACCACGTGTTAAAATAAATTCACACATTATATTGACACAACAAAGGAAACAGGATATAGGCCAATCTATAGAAAACAGAACAATAGAACAGGATATAGGAAGTAACACCAACAAGACCTTTGTTCGCGGGAAGCCCAACGATTGGCTGAGAGAACAACAAAGAATCTGATTGGTTAACTAGCTAGCCATGTATATAAAAACACCCGGCAAAAATAACTCCATGCATTTTAGCCTGAAGATTCCCCCCGGGGATGAAACGCAGGAGCCATCTGTGTAGCTTTATTGCCATAAATATATTTTCATAGCTTACTATATATATATATATATATATATATATATATATATATATATATATATATATATATATATATATATATATATAATTATTAAGCTCTGTTCAAGTCGAGCACTTTGAGAGAAATGTAATAAAAGATTCAAACTTAGCAATGTTGCGAGTTATCTTGCTTGGGTAGATAGAACACTGTCTGTTTCTTAATATGTTTACAAATATATAAAAAATAAATACAAGCTTATTTCTTTTGCATTTGAAATGTAATTATTATGACAACCTAGCAGTAAGAAACTTGGATTCAAGTCCGCAGTTCAAATCGTTCAACCAGAGGTACAGTAACCTGCACTAATTCCGCACGATAGTCGATTAAAACATGAAACAGGCTGTGACAGATAGAGATAGACAGAATGTGATAGATATATATGAACAGACTGTGATAAATACATGTGGACAGGATCTGAGAGATAGATAAGAACAGAATGTAGCAGACAGATATGACAAAAAATGTGACGGGTAGATATGAATAGACTGTGACAACAAGTATAAACAGAATGTGACAGATAGATATAAAGAGAATGTGACAGATAAGAACAGAATGTGGCACAGAGATATGAACAGAATGTGACAGAGAGATATGAAGAGAATGTGACAGATAGATATGAACAGAATGCAACAAATAGATGAACAGAATGTGACAGATCGAGAGATATAAACAGAATGTGGCAGACAAATATGTACAGACTGCAACAGATAGATATAAACAGAATTTGACAGATAAATATAAAGAGAATGTGACAGATAGATATGTACAGAATGTGATAAATATGAACAGAATGTAACAAATACATATGAACATTGTGACAGATCGAGAGATATACACAGAATGTGGCAGACAAATATGTAGACTGCGACAGATAGATATGAACAGAATGTGGCAGATAGATAGAAGATATATATGTACAGACTGTGACAGAGAGATATAAGAAGAATGTAACAGCTAGATATGAAAAGAATGTGACAGATAGATACGAACAGAATGTGACAGATAGATACGAACAGAATGTGACAGATAGATATGTGCAGACTGTTATAGAGAGATATGAGCAAAATGTGACAGACAGATATGAACAGAATGTGACTGATAGAAATTAACTGTCCATGGCAGATATATATGAATAGAATGTGACAGACATATATGTTCAGACTGTTACAGAGAGATATGAACAGAATGTGACAGATAGATATAAATAAAATGTAACAGATAGATATGAACAAAATGTGACAGATCGATATACATATGAACAGACTGTGACAGATAGATATGAATATAATATGACAGATCGATAGATATGAACAGTGACATATGAACAGACCGTGACAGATAGATATGAACAGAATGTTACATAATATATAGATTTTTCTACTTTTTTGGAATATTGGGCTTATGTTAGCATTCCTTTAATCAACAGGCATTTTTACTTTCTTCCAGAGAGCTCTAAAGATAATCATTATCCGGCAGTGCAGATATTTTGGATAATTCTTTCATGACATTTGCCATTGTAGAGGATAGCACATTTTATTTACCTCCCCAGGAGGTTAGGCACAAAGCCAGTTTTATCTTACTCCCACAAGGTAAGATGTGACCCAAGGTCGGGTTGGGAAAGTGGGACTTGAAAAGCCAGCGCCCTAGAAGGTGAGCACTCTGGCCATTAAAAATTGCCTGGGCAGCCCCGTCAGCATTCCCCGGTAGGGGCGCCTCAGACAGTAAGCAATAAACTTACTCCTCCCCAAAGAGGGGAGGCAAAGCCTGGGAGGGTGGACCTCCTAGAACTGCACAGGACAGACCCATAGACCGGCGTAAATCAAGCCCCGAAGGCCAAGATGATACCAGTTTATGGGGTGTAGTATCCATCGGAACAAAGGCCAATGTAGAGGATAGGACATTATCAAAAGAAAGAATGACAATGTCTATCCATACAAAATTCATTAATTTAATTCAACAACTTGTTAAGACAATTAAAATGAAAGGTTGATAAAGATTGGGAGTTCAAAGAGTCCAAAGCACGTCCTTGAATGAAAGAGTTGTTTTTCATGTAAGGAGAATTTGAATACACATGTTAATTTTGGTTTGCGTCGCATGTGTTTATGTGTGTGTAAATGGGGTAAGTATAGAGATATATGTGTGTATATTAACATGCCTTTTTTGTTAGTGAGTGCATGTACTAACTTGTGTGCGAGCGTGTTCGGTTAACAGTGTGTATATGCTGGCGCTATGTTTAGTAGTCAGTTAAAGTCTCTCATTATGTGTGTGTTGCTTGCGGAGTGGCCAGGCTGGATTGTGACATACACATGTGTGTTCTCTCTGAAAGAAGAATAGGAAAAAGAGAAAGAAAGCTGCATGTTTAGGTTTTTATTGTATTCACTAGAATTCGGAGTGAATATCTCTTGTATTTCAATTGATTGAAAGAAACTGGTGATGTGAACTTTTGCCCAATCAATAGTCGATATGTAATAACAATATTCGCTGTTGCTGCCTCTTCGAACAACATTATTTTGTCATCCCTGGTGTCTTACAAGCAGAATCATTTTTGCCTGTTTAGTGTGTAAAAATAATTTTTTTTTTTAAATGTATTGCATTTTTTCATGGTGAGGCGTCATTTATAAGTGTCTATTAGACTGAAACTTTTTTGGTAAGTTTTTACCATTTGTCCCCACGTTGACAGCAGAAAAAAATGAGATTCTATTATTTTTCTTTGTGCAATTACATGTCAATACCTTAGAAATACATAGCAAAAATTAAAATAAAAAATAAAAATAATAATAATAATAATAATGAAATAAAGTGGTTTTTTGTGAGTGGTAAGACACGAATATGAGCAAATAAATTGGATGAAAACGATTCTGTAGATCAACAATAATAATTATTTATTGCATAAATAATAACTAAAGAAGAAATACTTTGAAAATAAGGGAGTATTTAATTGTCTGCCACTGAGCAAACTTCCATTGAATATTTCATTGTTGTCGGCTGGCTAAATGTATAGGCAGATAACTCTGCTTTTCAAAATGCAGTTTTGATTAAGGGAGATAACAAAGGGCAAAGAGTTACTTTCCTTTTAATATAACATGAATAAAAGGTATTATTTCGTAGATTGAGTCTGTTCTATCAAAAAAAAGTAATAATAATAATAATAATAATAATAATAATAATAATAATAATAATAATAATAATAATAATAATAATAAAAAGGAGGGAGAGCACTAACAAAACCTCCTCTTGAAGAGTGCGGAGAGTACTGGGACTTGGGGGTGGGGGCTTATTGCCACCCAAATCCAACAGAAAACCAATAGTCGTTGCTAGCGAGAAATCAATGGTAAGCCGATGCTGCGATAACGCAAAATTATTTGCAATGGTTATCGAAAGAGGTAGAGAGTACTAGAAATCTGGAGAGACTTGTTGTCACTCAGACTCCAGGGAATACCACCGGTTATTGTCAACGAGCAATCACTGATAATGACCTATGTGAGAACTCCTAGTGAATAAATAATAAAATATTTTAGTGTGTGTGTTCACTCTACTATACAAATATAATGTAAAATGATCACCCACTTCCTGACCAGAAAACGTTATTAACCATGTAGTTTTTGACCACGTAGAGTAGGACTGAACGAGTAACCATTTTTTTGGTATTCCAAAATGACGACCGTTATGAAAATACAAAAATGGTTGGCCTTTTGGTCAAGATCAAAGTGTAGTATCTGTTCCGATGGATATTGCACCCCATAGACTGGTATTGTCTTGGCCTTCGGGGCTTGATTTACGCCAGTCTGTGGGTTTGTCCTGTGCAGTTCTTGGAGGTCCACTCTCCCAGGCTTTGCCACCCCTCTTTGGAGAGGAGTAAGTTTATTGCTTACTGCCTGAGGTACTCCTACCGGGGAATGCCGACGGGGCTGCCCAGGCAATTTTTAATAGCCAGAGTGCTCACCTTCTAGGGCGCTGGTTTATCAAATCCCACTTTCCCGACCTTGTGTCACATCTTACCGTTGTGGGAGGTAGATAAATAACATGATCACTCACTTTGCTCTACGCTATTTGGTCAAGAACTGGGTGATCATTTTACGTTATATTTATATAGTAAAGTGAACCCCTTCTCTAAAGTTTAAAATATTTTATTTTGTTTTTTGATTATTTTTCCACGTATTTCCAGGTTAGTGACATGCAATCACACACACACACGCATTTAATTTTTAGGTTTTTTCGTTATCAGTATGGAAGCAAAGGGGCCCATTTTACCATTTTCATTCACATCAATTTGGATAGATTTGTAGATTAACACTCTCAGCTACCCCCCACCCCACACCCAAGAGATTCTACTTTTTAGGTGATTATCTGTCAACACCTTGAAAAACTTGGCGGAAAATAAAAAAATACAATTATTTTAGAATTTAAAGTGGGTGGGTCATTTTCTTATATAAATTTAACGTAAAATGACCCTCCATTTCCGGATTATGCTAAAAGGGCTGTTAACTGATTTTTTTTTTTTTTTTGCTACTACCCCGAAGTCAGACTTGCAAGATCGTAAAACCACACGTAATCGCCTAAAAAAGTAGCCCTCCTACCCTCCTCACCAAAAAAATAACGCACAGAATTTATCTCCCATAGCAAAAAGAAATTGATTAACTAGTGCCCTAAAATACTAGAATGACCCGGAAAATAGGGGATTCATTAAATTTATATACGAAACTGGTCTCTCACCAGGTTTTTCCGGGTGTTCACACGTAATCGCCTAAAAAAAATAGAAGCTCATTTGGGGGGGTAGCTAAAGATGTTCTACAATAGCACCGCAATTTGTGTCATCTTTTTACAGCAACTGTAATTATAAATTCATAAAAAATAGGGTAATTTCATTTTTATTTGGCTTAATTTACAAATATAACAAATTTTTTTTTTAAATCACGGATACGAAACTGTGGTTGTGAAAACAGCTAGCAATTTTTCTCGTCAATGTGACATGTGGCTTTTCAGATTTTTTGGCTGATGAAATCACTTTTCAAGATTTTCAACATTCCTAGTCGTTCCTTTGTAGCGTCCCTTCTAGTTTCATTTAGTTCGACTTACGGTCGTTTCCCTGTTGTCGTCGCCAGATCCAGTCTTCCGACTCGGAATCTAAGTTCCACGGGTGCATTTTGGTCGAAGTCGATTCCGTCTGTTTGGGGAAGCAAGAAAAGGTTGCAGAAGTCTCGAAGCTTTATCTACAGCAAGAAAATGTCTGAAGACAATCCTGAAATTGAAGAGATTTTAGCACCATTCAGGGAAAATGTCAAGATTCAGGTTGGTTAAAAAAAATTAAAAACCTAAAATTAGTTTTATTGTTTAATAATTAATAATGGGGTATTTTTTACTGAAGTCAACAGAACAAAAAAATGGGTAAAAAAACAAAAACAAATATGCAACAAATAAATGTTACCAAAGGCAAGATAATTAAATGTATTATTATTAAGTTCAGTGTTTATATAGATCAGCCCCGATGGCTATACATAAAAAGGCCTCCTTTCAGTCTCGAGAGACGATTGATACATCCTGCAAGAGTGCCTGCGCGTCAAGTCTACAGTAAAGCAACGGTTGCGCAATCTACAACCGCACCTCCACTCCACCCCGTGAACCGGCATTGATTGAATCCAGTGGCAATGAGAAGTCCAGGACAACTGGAAACAGTATTTCTCTGTTTATGCCGGCACTGTTTCGAGAAATACTGTTTCCGTGTTTTCCTTCTCCTAGTCTAGTTACACAAGCAAGGCTTTAGAGTCTAGTCTACCCTACTATTTAACTAAATAGCTAGCGGAAATGTATATGGATTCATACCTTCCCCAGATGAAAGTGATGCAATAGTAGTGCTTATCAAAAAAACAGTCCTTCATCAGTTTAGACTGGCGACCGCTTAGATTTCGGTAGATTTTTTTTTATTTCACTAGTTTGTAAACATTTCGTTAAGAAAGTTAACCAAATTTCTTTTACCATTAACCCCCTAAGTTCAAGTGGCAAGATCGTAAAACCATAGGTATTTGCCTAAAAAAAAGTAGAACGCCCTCTCCCTCCCCAAAGTTTGATTTGATTATTTGTAAAAAAAAAAAAAATGTCCAATTATAAAAAACAGTTTGATCTTCTGGTACTTATGCAGATTAGGACCCAAGCTAAAATCGACTTGACGTCAGTCAGGGTTAGTTTGGGTCCTAATCTGCATAAGTACCGATTTTCTTATGTGTTAATAATAATAATAATGAAAAAAAATGGTGAAAACAAATTAGTAATCCCATCCTCAAGTAGACTTTTTCTATTTATCCGATTATTTTTAATTTGCGAACACACTTTAAATAATGATCGTCAGAATTGACAATTGTTCAGAATTTTTTTTATAAGGGAGATGAATTGCAAGTTTATTTCTTAGCATATAGAAAATGCATATTCTTCACGAATACATACCAGCATCGCAGAAAAGTGATTCCCATGTGGCTTCCTCCACACAATTGTTTTGTCAAATAAAAGATGAAAGTACATATGGAAAACGCAATTCCAAATAAAAACTCTTGTTTATACTTACGTATCAGGCAAAAATAAGTATCCTCACCAAAAATTTTGAAAAATGATCGAGTAGAATTTGAATTAAAAATAAACATCAGTTTCATCGTATTTTGCCGACCGCCATTCATTTATTACTTGTTTATATGACAGACTGAGTTATGTCCCCCTGATTTTTCGCTCGAATCAATGGCGTAAGTATATCAAAGAGTTTTCCGGTTAATGTATTTGGAACTGCGATTTTCAACTGTGTAACTGCGTTTTTCGTATGTTTCTATATAAGCACCAAAATGTTGGGCTAATTCCTATTTCAGTCACGCAAATTATTTAGTCTAAAATAAATGGATTTGAGGCATTTTAGAGTTAAACAAACTTTAATTAGAAAATTATTAACTTAAATTATCGCCTTTCCTTAGCTAACTTTTTACTCGACATGTTTATAAAGATGGCAACTATTTTTCTGGCCGAGTTTTCACTTCGGCGTTTTACGTGTACGATATGAAACTATCTATAGCTTATTGTTTTTAATGTTATTTAAAAAAAAAAAATTGAACTAAAACATTGTTTGAGTAAAAAATAAGTTGTTTGGGGGGGGGGGGTAATGCCTGGGAGGAGTTGTTTATCTACCTTCCTACAAAGCATTGTTAGACACAGAATCAGTTTATGGTGGGATTCCAGCTTTCCCAAAAAGGACCCTCTGGATTGGAACCAAAAAAAATTAAAATTCTCCTAATCAAGAAGGATTACTCCTTTTCTGACCGAGGACAAAACAAGTCCTACATTTTTATCCTAGCCGCAAGATTAGACATGAAGTCGGATTAACGGGGTGGTGATGGGGGTTCCATCTCCCATGAGGGGGCACTCAGGAAGGATATAAAAAATAGCTGTGATCAGACTGGTCGACATTCCCGAGTAGAAGCACTCAAGCAACCGGCAATAAACCAATCTCCATAAGGAGTAGGTAATGCCTGGGAAGGTGGCCTTCTAGGATCAAACCATACCTCATTCAGACTCAAGGGTCGGGTCCTTGAGCAAGCCAGACCCGAGTGCCAGGTATGGGCGGGTGTCCCTGTTTACTTGCCTCCCCACGAAGGTATGGTTAGACACAAGGTCGTTTTTTTTTTAAAGGTGCACTCTGAATGAGACCATTGGCTCAGTTAAGAAGGATTTCTCATCCTCTGACCAATGAATGCTAAACCAATACAAATTGTGCACCGATTTTTAAAAAAAAATGTAATTTAATAAAATGACTAAATAAATGATTTAGAGTTTTTTAAAAGATTATAGTTTTATTTATTTATTTTTTTATTTGTATAATTTGAGTTTCTATTTGCTTGCCTCCCCACGAGGGCAGAGTTAGACGTAAGGCCGGTTTATAATGGGGGAAAATACAGCTCCACAGAAAGCGGCACTCTGGATTGGGACAAAAATGTAAATTACCTCAGCTTAGAAGGATTTCTCCTTCACTGACCGAAGACAGAACATATAGCGGTGTCGTATCAGAACGGTTACTACACTATGCTCCTAACCAAACTCAGAATTAAGGAGGAACAATTTTTTGATGGAATTCTTTCATTGATTTCCTATTTTTATTTTTTTGCATTGTTTTTTTTTTTTTTATTGATTTCTTTTGGTTCAATGAAAAATGAACACTAAAAACAAAAATCAACAATTGATTTGTCAAAATTTGATCCGTTAATAATCTGAATAAGGTTATAAGTAACAACCAAGTCAGATAACAATATCACCACAACATTAGTCTCCCATGGCAACAGGATTAGGTCATCATGAAACAATGAAAGGAACAGTGTATTTTTTTTTTCCATTTTACTTCAGTGTAAGTTCTCAGAAATCAAGGGGCTCCTTCTTGGGGCTAACACTTGATATATATAGATATCCGAGTGTTCCATTAAAGTTTTCCTTTACCTCTCAAACATTGAGTTAATAAAGAAGTAAAGAACCTTATTTTTTCTCTCCCCAATTGACCAGTTAACTATTTTATAGTATATCTTTTTTGTGGTCTCTTGGTCTTACCGGATTCCAGGACAAGAATTCATCTGGTCTGATGGAGTATTCAGCTTAGTGTTGTTACTTGAAGCAACATCACTTGAGAAAGTGTACCATTCCTTGTATAAGCCAGTGTGGGGTAGCCATATCGAGGGAATCTTATTTGGGCTTCGAATACTATGTTATTTTAAATATTTGGTCAGGGTTTACTTGTAGAGGGAAGTATCCTCATGCCAGCTTTTCCTGACAACCACCTGTACAGAGAGACCTTAGACACTCGAGGATGGTGTTGAGTAGGCATTCAACTTCTCTTTCTTTTTTTTCAATTTTCTTATTCTTTGTTTTGGCACATGTTTGTCTTTTCCCACAGTCCGTTTTTCACAACTTTTTACTGACCAGTTTTTTTTTTTCTTTTTTCGGTGTACACTTACTTATCAGGCTGCTAGAGGGTTTTTGGAAAAAAATTTAAAATATTTTACATTTTAGGAGGGGGGATCAGTTCCCAATGTTAATTCAACGTAGACTGATCCCCCTCTTTTTGACCATCTCAATTTTTAAAAAAATCTTTTTCGGTGTACAATTACCTATCATGTCAGTAGAGAATTTCGGGGTTTTTGGAAAGAAATTTTTAAAAATTGAGATTTTAAGATGTAAAAAGTTGTGAAAAACTGACTATGGTAAAAGTAAAAGACAAATAAGACTGATCCCCCGTCTTAAAATCTCAATTTTTAAAAATTTCTTTCCAAAAACCCCGGAATTCTCTCGCGACATTATAGGTAATGGTAAGCAGAAGAATAATTTTTAAAATTTGAGATGGTCAAAAAGAGGGGGATCAGTCTACGTTGAATTTACATTGAAAACTGATCCCCCATCTTAAAATCTCAAATTTTAAAATTTCTTTCCAAAAATCCCGGAATTCTCTCGCGACATGATAGGTAATTGTACACCGAAAAAGATTTTTAAAAAAATTGAGATGGTCAAAAAGAGGTGGATCAGTCTATGTTGAATTAACATTGGAAACTGATCCCCCCTCCTAAAATTTAAAATATTTTTAAAAAATTCCAAAAACCCCGAAATTCTCTAGCAGCCTGATAGGTAAGTGTACACCGAAAAAAAACTGGTCAGTAAAAAGTTGTGTAAAACGGACTGTGGGAAAAGACGAACATGTGCCGTTGTTTTGCTGTGGATGGTACATCCTACCAGATGCCAGACATTCATCCGCTATTTCAGAAACTCCAAACTTTATAGGATTCTAACCGTCCCTTTAAGTGCATCTCGTTTGCACTTGGTTCACATGGGTGAAAATGTGTCTAGTTAAGCTTAGGATAGACAGATCAACCACCCACCCACACACACCACACTTTTGAGGTCCTTGTTACGAATTTGTAAATTTTCTTTTTTCGAAGTGCAATATCTGTGTCGATGTTTGGCACTCTCTTCTGGTACCTCTCAATATAGGGAGGGGTGTGTGCTAAAGAAACATTTTTTGACCTTGACCGTTAAACTGACCTCACATCCTACCTTTTATTTACCTCCTGGCAAGGGGGTTAGACACAAGGTTTTGAAAAGACAAAAAAGTGCAAAAAATACCTGAGCAGGCCCCATCGGCATTTCATGTTAGGGGCCCCTCAAGCAATTAGCAATAGGCTAACCCTTTCTCAAAGAGAGAAGGTAAGGTCTGGGAGGGTGGACATCCTAACACTAAATAGAACCATACGTCAGCCCGACAGAAGCAAAGCCACTGTCGGACTGATTTTCAAGGCCGTATCCTCGACTGTTACGAAGAAGACCTCGAGCTGTAAACAAACTCCCAGGCAACGCCGGGTAGGTAGAGCTAGTTATAAATTTATGCAATTTAACAAATTAAAAATAAAGGTGTTAAAACAATACTAATAGATAATTTAATAAAAATAACGTGTTAATTAAACATGGTCGTCAGCTAAAGTTTAAATTTATAGACTTTAAAAAGTAAAGTAGTTTTATTTCAGGACTAAAAATAGAATTTCCGATCAACGATGAATTTTATTAAAAACTAGAATACCCGTCCCATGACAGGTAAAGTGACGAATTCCTTGAATAGAAGAGTTTTATGTCCCTTACGAAGCGTAAAAATCAACATATAATGCTACTAAACATTGTTTAGTATCCTTATACCAATTTTGATCAAAATTCATTACATGATTTTTATTCTAGAAAATTTTTAAAATTTGAAGCTTAAGAGGTCTTAAGAAGAAACTATAAATCAAATTTAATGCAAATCTGAAATATTTGAATTTTCAGATGGCATGTTGTGCCCATATTACACCCCTTAAAACACTGAAGAAACTGAAATTTGTAGGAATATTTATCAATTGATGTCTAATACCTATTGTTAAAATTTCACTAAAATCGGAAGTAATTGAATTTTATCCTCTTTGCATAAAATGAAATTAAACTAAATATAGCCTGCATTACGAGCTCTTACACCTAGCAGCTGTGTTCCAAAATTCATACTGATCAGTAAATTAGTTTAAGAGTGAATCCTGTACATAGAAATATACTTAACTTTATATAAATAGAGATGTGTGTGAAAACCGAGCAATGACCCCGATTCTACAATTGAATATCTTTTATTTTAATTGATGAACCCCATGAATTCTATTCTATTCCAAAATAGTGAAAATCTTTTGTTTGTAATCTTGTTTTTAACAAAGTCGAGAAACCGGTAAGTAGTGAACGTAATTTGCTGATTGTGTTGCTAAGTGCCAAGTGAATGTCCGTCTGCGGTGTGTACTAGTTTTAACAATAATTTGATGAGTTCGGCATTTTTAGTTGAAAGCTGTTCTCTATGTTAAGACTTTTTTTTTCCTACTCACTAAAATTCGTTTTGCTCTAAGGCGAATGCTTATTTGATTACATTTGTATGTATCAGTTTTTTTCATTTTTTTTTTTTTTTAAATATAGACGGTGGAGCATACCACTGCACTTTTATGGGTGTGTGTGTGTGTGAGAGAGAGAGAGAGAGACAGTCCATTTATTTGTATGTGGGTGTGCATATTGCTGTGTGTGTGTGTTTGAGAGAGAGTTCATTTATTTGTATGTGGGTGTGCATATTGCTGTGTGTTTGAGAGAGAGAGAGACAGTCCATTTATTTGTATGTGGGTGTGCATATTGCTGTGTGTGTGTTTGAGAGAGAGACAGTCCATTTATTTGTATGTGGGTGTGCATATTGCTGTGTGTTTGAGAGAGAGAGAGAGAGAGACAGTCCATTTATTTGTATGTGGGTGTGCATATTGCTGTGTGTGTGTTTGTGTCGAGTGCATGTATATATAATCTTTGGTTTTGTTGGTTAGAAAGAAATTCAACAGAGTGCTCGATTATTTAATAATAAGAGCCTAATATTTATTGACAATATTACAGAAGTTCAGATTAACATGATACCTTAGGTCAGCCATATTTTTTTTGAATATGGCTGACTAAAGCCAGTGGGCTGTTTGTAATTAAAACTCAAGAAAACCCAATATTTTTTGCCTGGGTCTGCTGCTCCATCAGCTTGAAAATTAAGGTACTATGTTGATCTGAATTTCTGTAACATTATAAATAAATATGTATGTGTGTGTGTGTATATATACATATACATATACATATACATATACATATATATAACTATTATGAGAAAGTAAATATGAAATTAAAATTTCAGACAAAATAGACAATTAGTTTATGGAATAGTAGATAAGCATGTCAACATGCTAGTAGAAATAAGAACACAAACACATCATTAAAGCCGAACAAAGATATTTTGATTCGTTCAACCATATTCATTTGGTATAAATAAAAAATATATCTATACACACACAGACGTGAAAGAAGTAAATAGACACCCTTATCATTAATAATGAAGACAGGTCCTGATGGACTTAGACAAAATAATAGTGATTATTTTCCCCTTGCTGATGAATTGGAAAATTACTTGGTTAATGGAGGAAAGTGGATACTGAAGGTTTGTGGTGATTTGACACCAATTCATTCCACTTTCATATGAATCTATAATATGGCTCCTCTGAAACTTTAAGAATTTTAATGCTTCTCCTTGCCTGTGTCATACTTAAATCGTGATATATGATAGATATATTTATATTTGGAATACAAAAACATCAATTAGTATATACTAGCAAATATATGCTCCCTCCGGTCGCATATTTTTGTTAGGCTGCCGCATCAGAAATGAATGCTCACCCGTAAACCGAAGGAGCCCCAGTCATATTTCTTGGCTGGTTAGACATTGATTTTCTTTGTTTCCGACCAAGAATATTTTTTAATTAAAAATAAATTTTCTACCCCACCCCAAATTTTTTTTACCCTCCACCATAAATAGAAATATTTTTATTTATAGAATGAAAAGAAAAAAAATTTGCCCCCCCCCTTTTTTTTTACCTTCCCCCATACTTCAAAATATTTTTAGTTAAGAAAAGAAAAAAAAAAAAAAATTTTGTGTTAATTTTTTTGTTGACAAAAGAAGAAAAGAGAAGAAAATCACATCTTTTATTTTAATAAATTAAACACGGAATAGTAAAAACAGTTTGTAAATAAAAGCTTTACGGCGTAAAAGGTAAAGCCAAAATCCTAAACACACTTAAGGTCGTAAAAAAAAATGAATATATTGGAAGGTTTTCAAATCAGAGAAAAGGTGTACCTAAAATAAAACAGTAAAAATATCAAATACAGCGAACACGAGTAGTTATTTAAATGCTCTTGAGAAAAAGTTTACCTAAATTAAATTCATTAGAATGTGTGTGGTTTTTTAAATAGTAATTTTTAAATCAATTATTATTTTAATTAAACAATTTGATTAAATGAATTTGTTATAATCAACAATTTAAAAAACTAAATACAGCGAACACTATTATTCAAATCTGAAAAGGTGTACCCAAAATAAAAAATAAAATTGGTACTCTTGTACTGTAGAACCCGCGCTAACTTTGACCATGACCCTAACTCTAAACCCCACTTTGACCCTACCCCTAACAACGGGGTCAAAGTTAGCGCGGTCCTACAGTGAAAAAGCACCAAAAAATCAAATACAGTGAACACGATTAGTTATGTAAATGCTCTCGGAAAGAAAGTTTACCTAAATTAAATTCATTAGAATGTGTGTGTGTGTTTGTTTAATGACCTTTTTTTAATTAAACAATTTGATTCTAAAATCAGTTATATTGTTTTCCAGTACAATGTGTTAATTTTTTTGTTGACAGAAAAGAAAAAAAGATCACATCTTTTATTTTAATGAGTAAAACACGGAATAATAAAAACAGTTTGTAAATAAAAGCTTTACAGCGTATAAGGTTAAACCGAAATCATAAACAAAAGAAGAAAATGATAATATTGGATGTTTTTCAAATCGGAAGAAAACGTGTAGCTATAATGAAAGTATTAAAAAATCAAATACAGTAAACACAAATAGTTTTTTAAATGCTTTCGAAACGAAAAAGTTTACCTAAACTAAATTTATTATTGTGTGTGTGTTTTTTATTAAATAGTAATTTGTAAATTAATTATTATTTTAATTAAACAGTTTGATTCAATAAATTTGTTTTAAAACATAATAGCTAATAAGATTAAGAAAATAAACAAACTCAGAACGTTTTAATTAAAAAAATCTGAGTAGAAATAACATGGTAAATGCCAGCGTTTTGTTTACATTTTAAATAACGCGCCCGTCTTGCGTCCATAGTGAATAATCAGAGGGAGGTAACCAATTCAATGGAGTGACGCTGGCTGTTCAATCATTTTCGCAGTAGATAAACTGCGTAACTCATTTCATATATATATATATATATATATAAATTATGAATAATTATAATTTATAAGTAAGATTATTAGCAAGCAAAATAGTGTAAATACATGTGGAAATCTGAAGAAAACAATCATGAGTGTATATTTGCGAATACTAATTTATTAGAAGTTTAAAAGCAATTAATTATGTAAATTGAGAAATGCGCATAGTGTTTACGGTGGTTTTTGTAGTAGTATATAAAGAAGTAGTATAATAAGTAAATAGTAATATTACACTGATGGAGTTTCGGCTTCAGACAGACAGATACATAATCTCCATTATTAATAGATTTCAAATTTCCAAACTGCTTTGTATGGCCCCAAATGCTGGTTGTCGGCAAAGAAAGCAGTAACTTTAAACATGCATGAATTATTTTTGTGGGGTGTCTATTTACTTCTTTTATGTCTGTGTGTGTGTGTATATATATATATATATATATATATATATATATATATATATATATATATATATATATGTCATCCACATACAGACTGTTTCGCTGTATCACAGCTCTTCAGTGCGGCTAGACCAGTTAGTGCCTCAAGCCGGGATTGAAACTCAACCGTCGAGCTGACAGTCAGCGCCTCTCCCCCTGCACTATCATACGACACTGACTGATTGTAAGTGATATCTCAATGTAAACATTGTCAATTGCCGGGAGCTCAAATTAATTTTATCCAATGAGCTATGACTTAAGGCTAATAGCAGTTGGCGACATCCTTACAAATAAGCTCTACCTAAGAAGGGAGCTTTATATATATATATATATATAAATGATTATCTAAATTCCAATGACCAAAATTCAGTCTTTTCTCATATCATTTATTTTTTTGCAATGGCAGAATTGACGATGGTCTTACAATTGTTTCACAGCATGCAATATGTTACAGTTAAACACAATTACATGCTGATCTTCAGAAACCATAATGAAAGGCATATATAAAGATAACAAATTGTGCATAAAGTTCATGGAAAAGACAAAAAGCTGACATCACTCACGCGGGATCCCCCCCCCCCGGTAACTGGTAATAGACTGATAGAATTCCAATCAAGACGCCATCTTGAAACATATATATATGTAATGTGTATTTAATTTCATGTTATAGGTGAAATAATCAAAGTACTCAATTACTTGTGCAAGAGCATATATATTTTTTATTTCAATTGACACGATACATTAGTTTGATCTTCCATCGATACCTTCGGTTTCACTCAAGCACTGGAACTCAGCCTTCAGTTATCAAAACATCCACTGAAGAATCGGTTACATTTGGTATCTTTTGCCCTGCGGGCTAAGTTTCCAGTGTTTCCATGAAAACGAAGATACCAATGTATGGTGTCAATCAAAATATATATATATATATATATATATATATATATATATATATATATCCATGTTTGGTTGAACAAAATGTAGTTTAAATCCTATGGATACTAACCGAATCCGCATATTGGAGACTTAGAATTTGTATAAGGCGATTTAACCACTGGAAAATTCACAAATACAGAAGGGGACTCAACTATATCAATAGTGAAACATAAACAAGGGACCTTACCGTAAATTGTGAAATATAAACGGGGGTTCATCAGCTGTATATATCAGTCGTAAGTTTGGGCAATCCATCATCATATTCGGTTCGCTTTATGTGTTGGACGGCTTTTAGAAATTGACTTCCAAACTAACCCATCTTAGGCCAGGTCATTATTTAAACTACATAGCCTGAAATGCAATAGATTTTCTAACGCCAACCCAGTGAGGTGATGGGGACACCGTCTCTAGGTGATAGCCTACCAAGGCTAATGAGCGCTTCACCTGCCTTTAATATTGTAAAACAGTATTTTTAAAAGATGTTTATATTAAAAAAAAAAAGGGAAAATACTGCTATAAAACCATAAAATCCTGTCAAATCTTACATCAAATTAAAGTAAATTGAATTAACTACAAATTTATCAAGGTTGATTGTATGTTTTTTTAAGAACTTTTTAGCAACAAAAGAAAAGGATAAAATGAAAAACAGCATAAGCCCACTTTTTTTTTCTCGTTAACCTTTATCCTCATGTGGCATTGATAAAATAAAATATATAAAACATTATAGTATGAAATTGAACTTAACCTGGTGTTGAAACCCCAGTTAAGGGGCTTTGCAGAGTGTAAAGTCCCCCCTTAGTTATCATTAATCCCAAGTCCATTCTGATCCAAAGTGGTAGTACCTGTCAAACTAAATAGCTTGAAAGAACACACAGCCATTGCCAGATTATTTTCTTTCTTTTCACCAACAACAGAGAAGACATTCGCTCTTAGTATCAGCAGCAGTAATTCTTTCTTTTCTTCACCAACAAAAGATAAACTGACAACAATAAACAAAAAACATCTTCCTCGAGCAAAAATCTCACTCCCTTTATTCAGCTATTTTGGACTGCCAAAAGTGCTTATTTTTCATAATCACGACCCTTGTCTCAAAATCAAACCGTTCCAGGTTCGCTCTCGTGTGCAGTCACTGTTTCCTTGCAGCAAGCGCATGCTAGTCTGGTTCCCTGGAATCGACAAACTAGTGGAAGACGCAACTGCATCCCCTACCAGGTTTCCAACCTAACATCATTACACTGTGAACCTGGCTCCCTCCCGCTAGATTTGAAGACTTTATTAGATAAATGAATATGTAAATAAAGTTTTCAGTTCTGTATTTTGTAAAAAAAACTTTTGATTCTTTCTTGACCGAGACAATAGGTAGAATTAATTTATTTAATTTGGCAAAATATACTTTGAAGGGTCCCCTTGAAATCAGAGTAGATCCCCATAGACTTCTACGCATATTATATATAACAAAATGATCAACGGTACCCCCCCCCCCCATACACACACATATGCACACACGCATGGACTATGTATATATCAAACTTTTAATGAAGGAGAGAGAGGTGAAATCTTTGATTATCTCTCTTATATCGGATGCCATGATTTCATTTGGCGATCAGAGTGATCTCCCCTTATATCGAATCCTGTATAAATAAACGTGCCGAACGCTGACATGTCTTTACGAGCAGCCTTTTGGCTAAGAAGAAAGTGTAGTATCTGTTTCGATGGATACTACACCCCATAGACCGGTATCGTCTTGGCCTTCGGGGGATTGATTTCCGCCGATCTATGGGTTTGTCCCGTGTAGTTCTAGGAGGTCCACCCTTCCAGGCTTTGCCTTCTCACCCTTTGAGAAGTAGTTAGTTTATTGCTAATCGACTGAGGCGCCCCTACCGGAGAATGCTGACGGGGCTGCCCAGTCAATTTTTAAGGGTCGTAGGTGCTCTTCCTCTAGAGTGCTGACTTATCAAATCTCACTTTCTGACCTTGTATCACATTTTACTTTGTGGGAGGTAGATGAATACCTACGAGCCCCGCGATTAAAGTGGTAACAACGTATTCTGTCTCTTGTGTTTCTGTTTGCTTTTGTTTGTATCTTACCTTTCTGTTTCAGCTCGCGAGATTAATACTCTTTTACACCCACGAGGGTAGAGATAGCGACAGAGTTGTTTTTTAATGTGGGGAAAATCCAGCTCCCCATTTGATTGAGACAAAAATAAAAATTGCCTCCGACTAGAAGGATTTCTCCTTCACTGATCGAAACAGAACAGATGAAGTGTAGTATCAGAACAGATACTACACTTTACTCCTATTTTTTCTTTTATAATAATTCTTGTGATTTTAATTATTATTTTTTTCTCCATTTCTTTCAGGGTGACATTGTGCGTAAGTTAAAAACTGAAAATGCACCTGCCATTGACGTCCAGCAAGCTGTTTCAGTGTTGAAGATGCGTAAAAAGAACTTGGAGGAGAAAGTAAGAATCTAAATATATTCACTTTCACTCCAAAAGTTATCTTTTTTGTTTTGAAAAAAAGAATCGGTATTCTGATGCATGTTTAGTAATAAAAATGCTTTTTCAAATTTAAGTGTGAGAGGTTAATCAACGGGCAGAGCCTCTTATAGAGATGTGTGTGCAATAATATGATGCAGATTAGAAAAGTGGACGTAGACATCTCTACTCGAAGCTACATATGGAATAATAATAATAAAAGAAAAGAAATATTTTTAGAGAGAGATTGGAAATCGGAACATTCCTTTAGTTGTGATGCCAATGAAGTGAAACAATGGACAAAAGAAGGAATATATTGGGTTAGCAACTAAGGTTTTTTTTTTTTTTAATTTTGGAATTTGCTTTTCGAGAATTATATTTTGGAATCATTGTGTAATCTTTTTTTCATGAATTAATTTAAGTTAATTTTCTGATCATTAAAATCGAATGTAAAGTTAAGAAAAATGAACATTTTCGACACCTTTTTTTTCTCCGACAGTCAATTTTGATTTGGATGTGGTAGTTTCGCCTAGGATTTAAGTAGAATCTATAATTTAAGGCAGGGCTGCTGAGTCTGAAGATTATCAGGTCCAACTCTGACTCCTAGGATTCCAAAAATTTTGACTCCAGTGATTTCAAAAATTCTGACTTTGACTCTTAAATTTCTCAAATATCTGCAGTGAAACTAATATCTTCATCTTCTTGGTCTGGTAGTAAGTTCTAATTTTGGGGAATGTGGAGTCATCCCTTAGCTGTCATTACTCCCAGGGCCACTCTGACTCGGAGTGGTAGTACCATCTATGAGTTAAATAGAATCTGTCCTGATTATAACATGAAACAAGAACATAAATCGATCATGAGACTGCATACATCCGCTTGACAACGTATGGATGGGCCAAAGTTTTATCTGGGTCTTTCTTCTCCATTTTGTATGAAGTATTCCCAAAGTTATGTCATGGAAACGTTGATAACTCAAAAATTATTAATCTGATCAGGTTGAGATTTTGCATGGTGGTTACTGTTATCAAAGAGCATCATATCTATCCGTCAAATTTGGAGAAATCAGAAGTAAAAATACCATAAAAATTTCGATATTGAGTGAATTTTTTAAGTCAAAGGTCAAGGTCATATAAGATGTGACACTTCCCTGGCTACAATATGGGCTCAGTAGCAAGTATCTACGATGAACATAATAGAAGTTATCACTAAAAGTGTAACTTTCACCTTTTCCATGACCTTGACCTTCCAAAATGAAATCACTTAAGTTAGACCATGACCGATATTTTTACCAAGTTTTGTGACGATTGATCAAGCGATGAGAACACTAGGTTGTACACAAACAAATATAGTGACAAATCAACCAACAAACTCAACGAAAAACATAACCTCCTTGACAGAGGTAATTGTATCCAATGATGAGTTCCACTTTTGGAGTGTTGTGAAGTGTGGAGTCATCCCTCAGCTATCATTACTTTGGAACTGAAGTGGTGATATATTTGCCAGTGTCCCATTTCTAATTTAGAGATGGGATGCTGACAAGTATATTATCACTCCAGGTGAGCATTATTTGCGGTTTAAGTTTATGTGTATATTATTGATGCAGTTTCGTGTCCTACTAAGGACATATTCTATTTGACTTAAAACGCTATGTCAAATAGAATCTCTCGCTGAGTATGACCATCTGTTTGTATACACATAAATTTAGATCATGAAAGACTAGTTAAAATCAAATACCATAGATAAGATATTAAGAACTTTAAACATAAAAATGTTTACCAAAATGACTGGATTCGGCATTAAATAACTCAAAAGGGGTAGATATCAGGGATGCAGAGTCGGAGTTAGAGGTTTTGGAAGGAGTTGGAGTCATAAGAATGTTAGGAATGTGGCAGATTTTTTAATCTCTGAAAAATAACAGACATATTTGTTCAATTTATCAATGAGTTATTTCTCGTATTTTTTAAATTTGATATTCAAATTAATGTATAATTTTTTATTCGATTAAAAGAAGATAATTTTAAATTTATTATGTATATTTATTTCTCTTTGTATTATTACTAATTTTTCCAAATTGGAAGATGTAATTGGAAGATTTTAAAACAGGGGGCGGGCCACATCCGGCCCGTGAAGGCTTAGCATCCGGCCCACCACCCTGCTAGGCTTTTAGTATTGCAATCCGGCCCGTGGACCTCCCAGTAAAACTCATATCATTTTGGTAGATGAAGTACACAAAGTCTCACCTTCGCTCCCAAATCTCGGACCGCCACCTCAATGACATTCTTCTGTTGTCTACCTCAATCATCAAGCCAGACATGCAAATACTTTTTCATGGCAAACAGCACCAGCAGTCTCATTGATTTGTAGAGTGTGCAATGCCATTTTTGTACAATTTATTCATGTAAACAAAATATAGTAATTCTGAGATTTTGTTTTTCACTCCAGCCCGTGATCTCCTTCCAAAAGTCTCATCTGGCCCTCACTCTGAAAAGGTTGTCCGCCCCTGCTTTAAAATAAGGAGTCAGAAGTTTTGGAATCCTAGGAGTTGGAATCGGGCCTTATGCCTTCTGACTCCACAACCCATAAAACAAAACAAATAAACCGTGCTACATTTTTACAATCACATGGTCGTGAAAGAAGGTGCCTTATTTTTTATGTGGACATTGTTTTCGCTTTACAGAAAAAGATGATACTTATGTTGGATTGTTTTTGTTTCATTCTAGGAACTTGAACTTACTCCGAAAGATGATTTTGACCGTATTAAGATGGAAGATCTGCTGAAGCAACGTTTCTTCTATGATCAGTCATTTGCCATTTATGGAGGTTAGTAATTTGAACCACACTTTTTGGTGTGTGTGTGTGTGGGGGGGGGGGTCATTTTTGTGTATGGCTATTGAAGAAGTCTTGTCTAAGAACATAACCATCCTTAGGAAACGTCCTCCAGTCTGTAGTAGAACAGGGCCAAAAATGGATGGTCACATTTAATACTACCAAGACAAAGTTCCTTTTAATCAACAACTATAAGAAACCTTTCCAACCACCGATTGTCATCCTTCCTGAAAGTTCAACGTTTAAACTCCTCATTCTCGGGCAACATGAGTTGGAATAAGTACATAGAAGATGTTGCCAAGTCTGCTGCAAAGAAAGTGGGCTCCCTCTACCGGGCTAGAAAACTTCTTGAACCTGCTAGTATCCTATATCTCTATAAAGCCACCATTTTCTCATGCATTGAGTATTGTTGCCATATCTGGGCTGGTGCACCAACCATTAGCCTGGACAGGATTCAAAAAAGAATTTCTACCGTAATAGGTCTCGCACTGTCTGCAAAGCTCCAGCCTTTGTCGCATCACCGCAGTGTTGCATCTCTGTCCTTGTTTTAAAAGTACTTTCATGAAATGTGTTCTGATGAACTTAATGCATTTGTGCCCCTTAACGTAAATACCTCTGACCCAACGACTAGCAGCAAAATCCTACCCCTTCGCTATAGATGTCCCTAGATGCCAGAGGATTTTCTATTCTGATAGCCTCTTTCCTCAGACTGCTTGCCTTTGGAATTTGCTCCCTGTGTTCCTGACAATACCAACATGCAGAAATTTAAATATAATGCGAACAAACATCTTTCTGCCCAACTCCTCTAAATGTGGCTCCTATCACAGTAACCCCTTATGCTTCAGTGGCAATATGCTTTGGGGTGAACAAAAGTAACAAAAAACAAAAAAATTTTAAATTTAAAAAAGAATAGTCTGTAGTCTGCCAGAGACCATGTTGGAAAATGCTATCCAATTAAATACTTTTGCTTTAAAAATTTGTTACTGCTACCAAAAAATAACAGCAATTGTTTGTAAAATATCACACAGATCATGTGATAATATGACACAGGGAGGATTACACAGATTAGAAACACCGGAAAAAGTCATCTCAGCTCAAAGCCACGTATTGAAAAATAATAATAAAAAATAAACAGAAAAGAATTACTTTTGAAGAGAGATTAGAAATCAGAACATTCCTTTATCCATGACGTCAATAAGATAAAACAATGGAATTGTATCACGAAAATGGTTTTCACATGGATCTTCTTGATGTGCGACAGATCAATGAAAGTGAATAAACTGAATCCATTACATGTTCTTTTCTATTACTGTGTTACTTGTTCTTCTATTGTTCTAGTTTTCTTTTACTGTTTTTATGGTAAGTAAATTGAATTCAGAACTATTGGTTTGTATTGCTGCATTACTTGTTCCTCTAGTTTTTCTTTTTTTTCTTTTTTGTTACTTTAACAAGACTTTCGGACCACCCTATACATGTAGTTTTTGCATAAAATGACCTAAGAAGGGTTGATATGCCATAAACCCCAACAACCAATCAAAATCTTTGTTAGTGTATGAACATTGATTGATAGTGTTGTGCAAATCATATCTGATGTTAAAAAAACATGCATCTAATGGATTCTTTTATTCACTTTCATTGACACTGTCACACATCGAGAAAGTCTGTTTAAAAAGCAAGATGATTCTTGTTCTTAGTTTAAGTTTTATAAACGGGAATCATGAAATCAGGGGCTACAAGGTAAAATTTGAGGGGGGGGGGTGTCACAAACAGTCTAGGTTTCACAAAATATACTGGTGCTACCAGATCAGGCTGTCTGAAGATATCGGCTTCCTGACCCAAAATGCACCAGACATTGATGTCTTATTGTTTATTTTCTCTTTGCAAAACTCAATCATGTTCTGCAAAATCCAAAGCAAAAAAAAGACAACAATTTACTCCCTCCTCTTACCCCCCCCCCCCTTTCACTCAACCAAACACCATGAATAAATACTTGAATATATAAAAAACTTAAAGCACAAAAACTTTTACCAAAATGACCTGATTCGGCATTAAATAACCCGGAATGAACTGATATGCCGTAAAACAGAACAACCAAACAATATATATATATATATATATATATATATATATATATATATATATATATGGAGTAATTTGTAATTAATAATAGTTAAAATATTAAATTAAGTAAACTAATCTAAAACCTATTTATTGTAATTATTTCTATCTACACAAAATGAAGGTTTTTGGTTTTGAATTTGTTAAAATTTAAAACTCCTTTCATTAAATTAATGTTTTCTCAAAATTTTTTTTTCTTAATTTTTCTTTTCTTTTTTTCTAATTGTTAATTTTCTGTAATTGCCATATTTAATTGTAAATCAGCTTTTTTTTTTCGTAATAAATCTTTCGGATATTCTAAAAGTTGCTAAAATAATTCTTGTGCTTCTACTTGTAATGGCATTCACCCGGGGTGGGTTGAGCCGACTCCAAATGAGGAGTTCACTGCATCAAGGCAGTCCACCTATGCCGATCAACAGTTGAATCCTTGGCATATACATCAGCTATTCTCAATTCCAGCAACGAATACCAAAAACACGAGAGCCAGCCACCAGCCCCATGTCTGTCTTTACCGTTTTAATCCATGTTTTCAGTTGTCCGCCTTTGCATTTCCTCCAGCAGGTGGATGTGATTGGAGCCACCAACGTGTGGATGAATTTCTCCTCAGGGCATCGAAGAATGTGTCCAAATCAGCAGTCTCCTTTTTAGAAGAGTCTGTGATGCCAGTGGTGTTGAATCTTGCACGGATGGTGTGGCTTGGAATTTTGTTAGAGAGATGGATGCGTAGGATGCATCGTAGACAACCACCGATTGCCATGGCAAATAACACCCTACCTGAGAGGTCATCATTCAAACTCCTTGGCCTAACCTTCACAGGTAACATGAATTGGAACAAATACATTGAAGACATTGCCAAGGCTGCCGCAAAGAAGGTTGGCTCCCTCTAACATGCTAGTAAACTCCTCACACCTGACATCATCCTGTATCTCTACAAAGCCACCATCCGCCCATGCATGGAGTATTGTTGCCACATCTGGGCTGGTGCATCGTCTGCTAGTCTCTCCCTCCTTGACAAGATCCAAAAAAGAGTCGCCAACCTAATAGGTCCCTCACTGTCAACCAAGCTCCAGTCCCTGTCCCATCGCCACAATGTAGCATCCTTATGTTTGTTCTACAAATACTTCAATGGATTATGCTCCGATGAATTGGCTACTCTGGTGCCCCCTCGACGTAAATTCACTAGACTAACTCGACAATCAGCTGAATCTCATTCTTTCACTGTGGAGGTCCCCAGATGCCGGAGAGCCTTCTACTCAAATAGCTTCTTTCCTCTGCTGCTGGCCCCTGGAACTCCCTCCCTGCCCCCTGTTTCCCCGACAGTACTGACATGCAGAAATTTAAAACTAATGTAAACAGACATCTCGCTGCGCAGATCCCAATTTAGGCTGACCCCCACCCCACCATCTCCCCTTTTCTTTTGTCTCAGTAGCCCCTTATGTCTACAGTGGCGGCCTGCCTTGTTTGGGGTGAACCATGTTAAAAATTAAAAAAAATTTTTTTAAATACATGCTGAAGACGTTGAGTGCATGAAGATCTTCTTTGCGCATAGGGCCAGGTCTTGCAGCCGTACATCGGTTCACAGTTTGATTGTTAGAGGTGGATGCATAGGAAATAGGCAGTTTATGTGGAAGACTTCGAGTGTGTGAAGATCTTTGATTGAGCCTACAATAAATAAGTTACCGATAAATAGGAACTCTCTCCTTGTCAAACTCTTGATCGATTTATGTACTTGAACCATACATGATAGTTTTCTAGTATATATTATGTTTGTTTTTTGTTAATTCTCAGATGTTTGTTTATATTATTATTCTTTTTAATGTTTATTTCAATATATTATGAAACATTTTTGATGCTCATAATTGAAAGACTGTCAACTTTTGTTTTCTGTTTTTTAGGTGTGAATGGCCTTTATGACTTTGGTCCGATGGGGTGTGCCGTGAAGGCAAATCTTTTGCAAACCTGGCGAAACTTCTTCATTCTTGAAGAACAGATGCTTGAATTGGACTGCGCTATGTTGACTCCCGAGGTAGTACTCAAGTAAGTAACCAATCATTCATTTTGTATATATCATGACCGAATTCCCAAGCCATACCGAATCACTAGTACAATAGTCATTATGAATGTGTGAGCTTAGGAAATTGTTATTGTATCAGTATTTCCTCTAGAAGGGCAGATAAACACACATTTTATTTACATATATATTAGTAGCGTGATCGGGTCGGTGGCCTAATAGTTACAGAACCAGGGTCCATAATAAGTGAATTCGAGATTTGAATTGTTTTGCCGGCGATTCGGTTACGTAATTCCATACTAACGAGCGTAAAATAAAAACGCAAAACATATATATGTCTATGGATATAAAAATCTTTATTTATTAATAATAATTATATATATATATATATATATATATAGTAGTATGAAAATATATCAATGGAAAGTAAGCTACACAGAGGTGTCTATATTTCCTGTGGAAATGAAACGTGGATGCCTTTGTGTAGCTTACTTGAAGTAAAATACTGAAAATATATACACTATATTATATCACCCTTATAAAATGTGTATATGCATGAAATAATAATTATATATATGTATGTATATACCCAATATATATATATGTATGTATATATATATATATGTATGTGATAAAGACAGGAATAAAATGTTCCGACATAATGAAAAAGGAAAACCAAAAAATATTATTTATGTATTCATCAACGTTTCATCTTTATTATAAGACTTCTTCAGGATGATTGTCTGAAGAAAACCTCACACAAGTACAAAAATGTTTTGCCAGCAGGTTCAGAGCTGCGGCCGATTTCAGCAAGAAAATCAAAATATGAGAAACAAATAGATGGTGGCAGTGGTAGCAGTTAGTGTAGGATCGTTAGGAAATAGGAGAGGTGATACAATAAATGTGGAAAAGTGGGAGGCGAAGCGTGGTTCAGCTAGGATTAATTAAAATTATGAGGGGGGGCGATATGCTAGTTGAATCAATTTATTAATTTAGCTTTGAAGAGAAACAAAACACGGAGCCAAAGATTGTCTGGGTCGTGTGTTAGGAGAGTGTTGGAGGCTAGGGCAGGGGGGAACGAGAAAACAGTCAGGACTTGGAAGGGTGTCCACATTTGACATCCATATACATATGTGTGAGCATACAAACACATATTCATGCTGACACACAGATATATAAGCACATACATGTAAAAGATCTTTGCCGCGTTATAAAACCAAAAAAGGGAAATATTATTTCTGTCTCGACGTCTTTGGGTGAAAAGTTTTAAACAAAAAGGTATGAGAAAAAACAAAAGTGTGACTCTGTTCATATTTTAAGATGAGGGGGGGTCTCATAAAACAAAAAAAAAACCCTGTTATTTAATAACAGTTGCATTAATGAAAGCATGCTGCCTACACACATGTATATATGAATAAATGCAAAAGTTTTTTTCAATTATCACCCATGTATTACCATCAAAATGGTTAACTGCTATTTAAATCAGTAATACAACATAATATTTTTAAATACTCTTTATATAGTACCAACAAACGGTCCAAAAACAATCATTAGAATGCCTAATTAGCATAACAATTTTTTAAGCAGTTCATAATAAATTGTTTGGTGTTATTCATTTGTAATTTTAGTGTCACATTTTCTATATATATGCAATAATTTCGTCAGTATTAGCACTAATTAATTAAAATGGTTTAATAAAAAATGAATAATTTACTAAAAAAAAACTTTCCTCTAACATCGCTCCCAATAATTCTTACCGACAGACAAAATCGATAAGAGAAAAAGGGAGCAGATAGCTGGCTGACTGACTGGTTGGCTAAATGTCTTACTCGCTTTCTTTTTCTATCCCCTCCTTCCACGCTCCCGTTAACAACGCCATATTTTTCTCAAGCAAATTGATTGATTTCTTTTTTTTTAATTTATTTTATTAGGGACTTATTTAAAAGATAAATAAATTTATATCAACATTACCAAGATGTTAATGTTTGTACAAATAAATGCGTACGTTTATTGTTTGCAAGAAACTTATGAATTAAATGTTTATTATTTAAAATTTTGGTTTCAAGTATTTCAAGTAGCGAACTTTGCGAAGCGATAGCGAGATGGCTAAGCCAGCTAGTGTATTGATATATTAAGACGTCGAATAGAAGTCAAAAGATGACTTTAACCCGGGGTTCGAATCATACGACTGGTGGTACAGTTATATCTAGCCACACTGATGAGGCTTGGTTAAGATAAAACATATATGTAGGTGGATATTAAAAAAACTATTTATTACTGGCGGGTGCCCGGCTTTGCCCGGGATAAATGTAAAAGAATGAAATAAAATGTGTAAACTGTCGACCAAATGCAAATAGGTCACAACGGATAGTTTGAATGTAAAGAAACAAATGTTGCTTTTGAATTGTGGAAAATCTATGTACCCAAGAAAATGTTTACCTTGGAGTGTAACAAAAATACAAATCGCCACAGTGTAAAAGGATATCTCCAGTGTAGAAGAATATCTCCTTCAATGATCGCTTCTATAGAATTTGAATTGAACCAAAGCAAACAGACTTTTGCTGAACTAAACATAAAACTTAGATTAGGATTAGTTTAGGGTTATTTTAGTGTCCCCCCCCCCCCCCCAAAAAAAAAATAGTTTGGTTAAAATTCTGTAGAAGTACAATTTTTTTTTTTTTTTTTTTTTTTTTGTAAATAAATAAAACGTAGAATTATTTTTATATTTTTATTCATGAGTTTTGTTTTTAAGCGAATTCTTATTGCTATTTTGTTTTTAATTTAAGTTTATTTAAATAAAAATTAGATTGATATTATAATAAATAATTGATATTTTAATCAATCATTCAAACGGCGAGAAGCGATTTTATTAAGTAATTTTATTAAAAATTTGTAGACAGATACCTAAGTTGGAAAGTTTTTTTTTGTACTTGTATAAATGAGGTGGGAAGAAAATATGAAATTACTTACAGGTAATGTGTATTTCATCAACTTAAGTCAAAGTTATGAAAATAGCATAGCGTTCAGCGTTATTATGAATGTTGGTTAGTGATCACTCATTGGCTGGTTTACGAATTCTGAAACTGGTGTTTCTGTTTATTGTTATTTGTGAAATAATAGGTCCACTAGGCAGTGTTTTTGAGTTTTGTGGTAGGACATTAGTGTTAGCGAGAATGTAATTTGCTACCCTCTCTTTGGTTTACTTAGTTGGAAGAGGCTTATAGGGGGACTAATGTTTTTGGAATAGCTTTTAAAAATAATTTTAATTTTCTGGAAGCACGCTCGAAGTTAGTAAACAACTCAAGTAATGTGTTTCGATGCATGTGATGCATTATTTTTATAGTCTACTTCGAACTGATTTGGAGGGGGGAAAAATGTGTTAACTTTATATCGAAGATAAATAATTATATATTTTTTATATGTATATAATGTATGTATCTATATTTTTCTTATAGAGCATCAGGACATGTTGACCGTTTCCAGGATTATATGGTAAAAGATTTGAAAAATGGAGAATGCTTCCGAGCGGATCATTTGATTGAAGGTAATTTTCAGCTTTCCAGATTTATGACCTTTTATTTTTATAAATCGATCTCATTAACCTTTATCCTCGAGTGGCTTCTAGCCTTGATAAGTGATGACTTGTTAGTAAAAAAGAAATAATAATAATCTAATGTGTATTGGTGGTCGTGTTTATTTAGTTATTTTTTTCACGGCACGTATTGATATGTTTAACCTAAATAAAAAAAAAATGTAACTTCCAAAAAATTTTTTTTTTTTTTACTTATATTCACCCCAAATTGAGGTAATGGGGTTACTGTGAATTAAGAGCCAAATTTATGAGGGCATCCTAAGTGGAGAGTTTTGCAGGTGTTTGTTCACAAATTTCTGCATGTTTGTACAGTCGGAGAAACAGAAGGGAGGGAATTTCAAAGGAAAGCAGTTTGAGGAAAGAAGCTATTAAAGTAAAAAGCTTTCTGGCATCTGGGGACCTCTACAGTGAATGGGGGGGATTTCTGCTTGTCGGGTTAATCGAGGGTATTTACATTGAGGGGGCACAAGTACAGCAAGCTCATCAGAGCATATTCCATAGAAATACTTGTAAAACAATCACAGGGTTGCAGCGGTATGGCGATGGGGCTGGATCTTGGTAGAAAGTATGGGACCTATTAGGTTAGAGGCTCTTTTTTGAACCCTGTCTAACAGAGAGAGACTAGTTTTTTAGCTCGGTAGAGGGAAACCACCTTCTTTGCAGTGTGCTTGGCAGTATCTTCTATGTATTTGTTCCAATTCATGTAACCTGTGAATGTTAGGCTGAGAAGTTTGAATGTTGGACTCTCGGGGAGGGTGTTATCAGCCATGGCAATCGATGGTTGGAAAGGTTTCTTATAATTGTTAAAGGAGCTTTGTCTTGGTAGCATTAAAAGTAACCATTCATTTTTGACCCCATTCCATAAGACTGAAGATCATTTTCTAAGGATTCAGTCATTGCCTTGAATATGTGCGCATTCAGTATGTCCACATGTCGAGAATAGAATGTGGTGTCATCAGTAAATATACCTATCTCAGACATGATTGCATCAGGGAGGTCGTTTATGAAAATCAGAAATAATGAAGGGCCAAGAATCGACACCCGCGTTAATGTGATGTTGTTTAGATGTATGGCCATTTGAGTACAACCTGGATCTTTTAATTGTATCATATATCTATACAGTAAAACTCTGAACTTTTAATCTGTTCATAGTGTAGGATTGGCCATAGCATAGGATAAATTGGATAACTTTGAAAAAGTTTTCTTCATTAAAAGATATAGAAAATGAGTATAGATTTGGCCAACTATAGTAATATTTTATGAGTATAATTAAAAAAAACTATGTGAACAAAATAAATTTATTAGGAAAATGACTATTGATCAACACAAATCGACATTAAATTACTAAATATTTTTAAAAAAATGTTAATAGACACTGCATTTATATCACTGCACTAAAGTTATTGAATATCCTCATTATTTTCAAAATCATTCCCGTTCAATGAGTCTTTTATGTTTTGTCGAAATTTGGATACGTTGTTCAGTTCCATTTTCTTAATGAACATTTTTCTTTGTAGAGCACAAACCATTTCTGTATCGTAGTTATTAAAGCAACTCTTTTCTTCCAAGAATGTTAGAAGTGATTCTGTATTTCTTTCTGCAACTTTAAAAAGGGTGTACGTCTATTAATATATCGACAAAAAAATCTTTAAATATATTAATTTATAGAAATATATCGATTAACTTTATAATTTGCTTTTTTTAATTGCTAAGCTTAGTTCATAGCGTAGAAAGTTCATAGCCTATGGAGTTCATAGCGTAGGAGTTTTATTGTACTATACATGTGGTTTCTGTCTAGGGATGCGATTGAAAGCAAAGCTCAATACCAAGATCCAAGGCACCACTTTTCGCATGTTTCTGTGTATGTTTTTGCCTATACGCGACTTACAAATTACTTTTTTTTTAGATTTAATATTAATCTAATATTAATTGAGATAAAAAGAAATATATACAAACTAAAATTTTATTTCTTTTTGTGTATAAATTTTAAAATGTGTGAACTCAAAATTTAAAAAACTAAAATGACATTACTGCGTCCCAAACAACGCCGGATAGATACAGCTAGTTGTTTTGTTTTGTTTTATTATAATTAAAACTCATTTTCTTTTATTTCAGCTCATTTGGAGAAGTTGCTGAGTGATAAGAAAACCCCCCAAAATACCAAAAATGAAATCAAAGACTTGATGCCAAAAGTAAATTCTTCACTGATTTTCTTCTTTAATATTCCGTTGTATATTTATATAAGCACCATCACTATAGCCTTTGCAATGAGAGTCCCCGATTGGTACACCGATCATGCATTTGCAATTATTTATAAGTTTGTTGTGGTACATGCTCCTCTGAAGTTTTCCTCTGGGTGATAACGTATTGTTGTTAGTGTATTTGCGAGAATGGCTAACCCAAGATCACAAGGGAAAAAAACTCTTTGATTCCGGTTTATTCTGGAATACTGGGATGAAAAGGTTTAGCAAAAGTTTTGGTAACTGAGGTTAATATACATACATATTTATATATTCATGGGTATTTTATACACACGTTTGATTTTGAAAGTTAATGCAGCCAATCTTTATCAATATTCTTGAAATTGTACACCCAATCAGAACAAAAATTTAAAAAAATCAACTGGGAATTCTTGTATTGGCGAATCCAGACTATTACTTTAGGCGAGACTTATAATTTTGCCATCCCCTGGTAGAGAGAAATTCTGGCAGCAGACAGTTGACCAGTATGATGACATTATCTCAGCTTTTCCTCCTCTCGACTAACTGCCTACTTCAACTGATCTACTTTGTGTGTGATTTTATTAAAAATCGTTTTATATGAAATGGATGATATTTAAGTGATTTTTAATAAAATATATGATATTTAAGTGATTTTTAATAAAATATATGATATTTAAGTGATTTTTAATCAAATATATGATATTTAAGTGATTTTTAATCAAATATATGATATTTAAGTGATTTTTAATCAAATATATGATATTTAAGTGATTTTTAATAAAATATATGATATTTAAGTGATTTTTAATAAAATATATGATATTTAAGTGATTTTTAATAAAATATATGATATTTAAGTGATTTTTAATAAAATATATGATATTTAAGTGATTTTTAATAAAATATGATATTTAAGTGATTTTTAATAAAATATATGATATTTAAGTGATTTTTAATAAAATATATGATATTTAAGTGATTTTTAATAAAATATATGATATTTAAGTGATTTTTAATAAAATATATGATATTTAAGTGATTTTTAATAAAATATATGATATTTAAGTGATTTTTAATAAAATATATGATATTTAAGTGATTTTTAATAAAATATATGATATTTAAGTGATTTTTAATAAAATATGATATTTAAGTGATTTTTAATAAAATATGATATTTAAGTGATTTTTAATAAAATATGATATTTAAGTGATTTTTAATAAAATATGATATTTAAGTGATTTTTAACAAAATATATATTTGAAAAACTGATTTTTAATAAAATTTATATTTGAAAAACTGATTTTTAATAAAATATATTTGAAAAACTGATTTTTAATAAAATATATTTAAAAAACTGATTTTTTAATAAAATATATTTAAAAAACTGATTTTTTAATAAAATATATTTTAAAGGCTGATTTTTGCTTAAAAACAAATTATTATATTTTAAAAACTGATAATGTTTAATAAAATTAATGATATTTTAAAACCAATTATTTTACTGATAGTTTTTATTTAATTTTCTAGATTGATGGCATGAGCAAAGATGATATGGCCGAATGTCTAAAGGCTTATAACATGAAGTCACCCGTATCTGGAAATGATCTTTCCGAACCCATGGAGTTTAACTTGATGTTCAGCACTTCCATTGGACCAACTGGAAACTTGAAAGGGTTTGTTGGCTTTACTTTTTATTCAGATTCTTCAGGCTTACCCTATCTGTCTGTCTGTCTGTCCTTCTATCTCTCTATCTAAATTATTGTCACAACCCACATACGCACTTACATCACACAGCAAACAGACACTAAAAATAACAAGAACCGATATTTTAAAAATATGGCCATTTAATCTGCACATGTAGCAGTGAAAAAGCTATTTCAAACTTATGCGTGACAGACGGACAGACAGAGCCTTTTATAGATACACGGACCCTATTGTAGAGAAGCATTGACACATCGAAAAATAAAACGTGTCTATAAATAAAAAGGTGGGAGAAAAGTACAGTTCCCCTGAGGGACCACTCTAGAAGGGTGCAAAAATAGCCGAGAACTGATCTGTCAGAATTTCCTGGTAGAGGTGCCTCAGGCGACTGACAATAAACTAATCCCCCCCCCCCCCCTTCTAAAAGAGGAGATAATGCCTGGGAGAATGGCCTGTGAATTTGTGTTAGTGTGCGTTCACTACACAGGCAGTGATCATCCACTCGTCTTCGTTCAAATTCGGTGTTTGATTTCGACATTGGCCGTAGTGTCAATCCTGTGGTCTCGGTCACTGCTGTAACAAAAGGGATTTCCCTTCCGAATAAAATTACAACTCTGAGTTTTGAAACAACTAACTATATTTTATTTATTAAAGTTACACTTTGTTTCTTTACCAAATGGCAGTCTTGCAATTAGAACGACCCTCTCTTCCAACGGGACAGAAATAGCCCTTCAGCTTAGGGCCCAGAGGCCCCTCTGTCTCTGAAACCAACAGAAACCAGAAATCTTCCCCTGTCTGTCTTTCTCCAAATATATATATATATATATATATATATATATCAATTGACCCACACCACAAAGCCACTCGATATTTATCAGCCATTAATCTATGGACATAAAAACTGACTGACCAGTGTGTCTATTATTTGGTGTAGACATAATTTATATAGAACCTCAAGTGGTCTGCCTTCTCAGCATGAACCCTACATCTGCTCGTTGTCTTTGTCCGAATTGGGTGCTTGTAACAAAGGGATTACCCTTCCAAATAAAATTACAACTCTGAGTTTTAAAACAATTAACAATATTTTATTTGTGAAGTTAAAATGATACTTGGTTTCTCTACCGAACGACAGCCTTACAATCAGAACGACAGTCACTTCCAACCGAACAAGAAACAACAGATCAGTCCACTTAAATTACTGACTGTACCCAAAGCCTGACCAAAACAAAACACTCCTGCTGAGCAGGGTTCATGTCCTGCTCGCTAGCTAGCTCAAACACCAAGTCCCTCTCTTCTTTTTTTTGCTCTGAATATATATAAACAATACTGTCATTTGGGGTAGGCCACACAGCAAGACCACTTAAAAATTAGCAGTTGTTTAATCTATGAGCATAAAAAACGATTGACCAGGGAATCTATTATCTGGGGTGGACATTAATTTTGTAGTATTTTAAGTGGTCTGATTTCTCAGCATTAACCCCTGTTTTCAAGTAAATGTTTTCCCATTGCAGGTCTGCCGTTTGTAGCATGCGTCTATGCACCCCACTAAACAAGCAGCATTGTGCATGCTTACACTAGTATAATTGCAAGAGTTAAGATTAAGTTCAAGAAACTTCTGCTATTACTAACCAGCAGAGTGTTTACCACTGATGACCAAGGGAAGAGTCTATCAGGCATATGTACACAGTGTGATAATATATGGAAGTGAAACCTGGCCAGTGAGTGTTGAGGACATGCGTTACATGGAGAGAAATTACATGAGAATGATACAATGGATGTGCAATGCGAGTGTTAAAAGCAGGCTTAGATCTGATGACCTCAGAGGAAGATTAAATCTGAACAATATAGGGAGATGTGTGCAGAAGAGTAGACTTTGTTGGTTTGATCACATTGAAAGAATGGATCAAAGTTCTTTGGTTAGTAGATGTAAAACAGTTGAGGTAGCAGGGTCCCTTGGTCGACAGTAGTAACACTCTTATGGTTAGTAATGGCAGAAGTTCCCTAAACTTACTCTATCCACTCTTAATTCTTGTAATCACATTAGCACCGGCTCCACCCTGTGCTCCAATAGTATCACTAAGGTAAAAACACTTCTGAACAATAGCTTTGCCATCCAGATATACTTTCTCCACATCTGAGTTCTCATTCGTCTTCATTGCCTTACACTTCTTGCACACAAACTGGTTATCCTCTCTCAACCTACCAGTTATTACTTTGTACTTCTTGTGTACCTAATGTTTACAACTACCACAAAAAGTTAAGTTGCACCTAACGCCCTTTCCACAAACTGGGCAGGGAAACTTTCATCCTTCTGGGGGCTTTCCAACACTACAACCATTTATCATATTTTGGTCTTGGTAACATTCACTCTAAAACCTTTACTTTCCATAGCAATCGTCCAAGTCTTTAACTTAACAAGTTGGTCTTCCATTATTTCACATGCAAGTACTAAACTATTGGCATACAACATCTCTTCCAGACGACCCATACGGAACTCTCTGGACAAAGCTTCTAACACAAATGAAAAGCAGCAGATTCAGTACAGAACTCTGATGTATTCCTATATCTAAATTAATAAATGCAAAAGTTTTTTCATTTATCACACCTACATTACCATCAAAAGCGTTCTATCTTATTTAAATCAATAATACAACATAGTGCTCTGAAATACTGTATATATAGTAGAGAGTAAAGATCCAAACACAAACATTTGTGTGCCTCATTTGCATAACTATTTTTTAAACAGTTTATAATAAATTAATGTTTGGTGTTATTCATTTGTAATTTTATTGTCCTATTTCCCATATATATATATATGTTTTGTTGATATAACAGTAATCAATTAAAGTGATTTAATAATAAAGAAGGATAAATTATTAAAATGTTTCTTAAAATATTATTTTCATGACTTTTCGTTATTGTTCTTGGTGGCGATGACAACAACAACCATTACATTTTCCTGAGAAAAGAAATGCCCTCCCCCCCCCCTCCGTTTCTCTCATCTTTTTAAATTTAAAAAACAAAATAGATTCATATTTAAAAAAATCTTCATTAAGTTTTTTATTTTCCTGTTTTAATAATAAAGGCGAAAAGCACAACGTTGAGCCATCCTCTTGGATAAACAATTCCTCTCAAGAAATCTTCTGCCCATTCTTCCGGTTGTTTCCAATCCTTGCGTTGTGGCACTCATCGTCTAACTGATGATTTCTTTAACTCTTATTCTCGAGTGCCCCCTCCCCGAACCTTGATAAGCAGTGACACATTAATAAAAAAAAATTTTTTTTTTTTTAAACCATTTTAAATTACTCAGGAATACATAATTGTTTTATTTGACTAATTGGTGTTCTGCTTTTTCGTTTATTCCTTTCATTATATAACCAGTTTTTAATGGGAATTCATTTTTATGCTTATACAAAATCAAATCTTAACATTGGAATATATCAAATAACACCATGACAATTATCTTTTTGTTTTCTCCAAATTACCAAAATGTGAAATGAAAATTGTTTCTTTGTTTTTCTGTAAAGAAGGCTACAACTAGATTAATTACTGCCTAGACAGCGGCACAGTGGGCTAAGAAGGGGGTCATGCGGACATTAACCTATGAGTGCCCATAATGTTAGCTGTTATACCTGTTGGTCATCAGGGAGGGTAGTGGGATGTTAAACAGACTGATATTCAGCAGAATTATACCATTTTGGGAGTCTGAGGCCCCAAATACCATCATTTTGGGCCAATACACGGAGGGGCTAAATTCTGGGCAAATTTCAAATTATCATAACTTGCAAAGTAAACAAGTTGAGCAAACAAACAAAACCTTTTTTTAGTATTACAGGAAGAGAACTCTTCAAATATCCACTTTAAAATGAAAATATATCACTCAAACATCAATGAAACAACAAACAGTGATTCACATTATGCATCATCCGTCAGAAAGCACAACAAAGATTTGTACTCGGTGTTACATCCAAGTATCGCAGTTTTGAGCTGCTCACAGCTACGAATACTGTGCCCTGTTCCTTTACAATGTCTGCAATTTAATCGCTCTCTGACCTTCATGACACTGGGGTCACACTTGTCCCATAATCGATTGATACAATCTGATAAATTATCAAACTGATTGGTCTTCCTGACTTTGTTGATTCGATATTGTCGAAGAAACTTGTTGTTGGCTTTAATACCTGACTCGGTGAAATTAAGTAAACCACTACAGCCGTTTTCAGCAATCAACTCTGCACTGTGCCCCAGAACAACATGTGCACTAGGTGTGATGTGGATCCATGGAATTGAAGCAACGTGAAGGTATGTTGTTTTCTCAGAGGAGCACTTCACCATTCACAGTCTTTAGGTTCTCGATACGGAACATGATGATGTTGTTTGTGTCGATGGAACCCTTCTGGTTGAAAATGGAATGTCCACCACTGCCATCTAAGCCATCGTGAAGCGTCATCTGGATCTTGTTGAAGTTGTGGAATGCAGGCAACTGAAGTGATGCAAACAATTGGGCAGACGTAAGTTGCAAGCACTGGAGGTAATGGTACTTCACACCACTGTACGGAGTTGCAAGTTTTTGTACTGTTGGCCCCAGCTCCTTCTTAAATTTCAACAGTTTGTCGTACGATGGAAGAACATCAGCTCCAACATCTTTCAGGAGTAAACGAATTCTCGTAGATGGCAGATGCAACCTCCAGTGAAACGTGTTGTCTGGGATGGACTCATTGCGTAGGATAGAGTATCCCACTTTACTAACCTCTTTGTTTTGAATGTATTTGTTCTTCAGACCGAAGGCAAATATTTTGGTGGGGGAAGTGTTCTGTGCTTGAGCAGCAGCTTTGGTCGAATCCATATAGTTGCTCAGTCGTCGGCGTTGTTGACGGTCACTGACTTCCTCCAGAGGAAGCTTTGCCTTTGGTATATAGGTGTGACGTTGGAGCACTACCTTCTCATCAAATGACCTGGATGAACTGACCACTGAACAATTCTTTTTTGTTGCTGCTGAAAGTCTTTGAACACAACTTTGATGTCAGATAGAAGTTTATCACTAAGTGGAACCTCTAGCTTGGATGAGACCTGTTTCACAACTTCATCGAAGTCTGGCTCTTTGTCGAATCGAGATCTCTTGCAGTTCTTGAAAATCTCAATGAAAGCAATGTTTGTCATGTCATTCATTATAGTTGTGTATATAAAAGAAAAGAAAATTATGACATAATGTGAGATGTTGAAAAATTGAAAATGAGAAAAATGGAAATATTCAATTTTTCCATTTTTATTTTTATTTTCAATGTAGGGAAAAACAGGGAAACAACATCAGAGTGGGCATGAATTTAAGGTTGAAAAGGATAGTTTGAATTGTTTTCAACTTGAGGGAACATTATCTGTCAATTATAATGGATAAATTTTGAAAAAATCAAGAATTTTTTCTGGCTTACGGCCAATATTTGACTGAAAATAGCTTTAAAAAGGGTAAAAATCAGGATTTTCCAGAAAACAGTGCAGTTTCATGGTTTGCTGATGCCAGATTTGGATTCTGCACCCAAAAAAACATAGAAAAAGTGGTCTGGATGATGAAATTTGAGTAAGAATGACAAGAATTATCTGGATTTATGGTTTCAACGGTCATTGTGGGTTGTCCAAAATTACAAAAAAATGGGCAAGTTGAAATATTTTCAGTATGTTAGAATTAAAATGGTTCCCGAGAGTGATTTGTTTTCACCCAATTGGATTATGAGAGCTTTCTATGTCTAGATTCTTATTTGTGAAGCATGAGAAATTTCATCTCGGGGCTTTTTTGCAATCTTTCGTTAAAATATGCCAGCCGGAGGCAAATTTTGTTGTTTTTTATGGAAAAAATGCTCATTTTTATCTAAGGGACTTATAGGACATATTTAGGGGTTTCTGGAAGAAATTTTGAGCAGTTCTTCAGGTGCACCCAAATTTACTCCTTGGTAAAATCACTGTAGTCGCGATTTTGCAAAAATTCGAAATTCACGAACTTCAAGCAGGCATATCTTAAGAAATAATTGGAGTTAGAAGACAAATGAGCCCATTTTTTGCAACCTCAGCCTCTCAGCTATTCAAATATATAGGTTTCATAATGATTTGAGGAAGTTGCTAAAAATCCATATGTCCGCTTGCCAGCCCACTGTGAGCAGGTAACTTTTTACTAGTTTATATATAAAACTCAATGTCTATGTGTGTGTGTGTGATGTTTGTGTTTCCTATAGAAAATTATACATGGAACTTCGAAAATATTTTATGACTGAATCTTATGTAATTACTCTTGAGAAAGCTAACAGCACTATTTTCAATTTGATCAAGATCCATTTTGGGGCTCAATGGAACCCATATTTACAGATCCTCATAAACCAGCATCCAATAATAATGAACTGATTGAATGAAATTCGGCAAAGAGATTATATATGAACCAAAGGTTATTATGGGTTATGTTAGTTTTGAAAAAATTCCGTAAGAAGGGCCTATGGGTCCCATATTTGCAGACCCCCTAAAACAGCATCCAATAATATGTAATTTGTCAACGATTTTTTTGCAGTTGCCAGAAAAGGTAAAAGGGGGTGGTAGAGAGGGAGATGGGGCAAAATAGGGGGAGATAGAGGAAGTGGAGATGGAAAATAGATAGAGAGGGGGATAATAGAAATGAAATAGGGTGCTGGGTGAGACAAGGTATTTTGTTGCTAGTTAACATTAAAGCTGTCACTAAACGTGTTGTTAATTCTAACACGACTTTGAGCATTTCTGTACATTGTTTAGATGATATGAATATTTTTCTCTTATGTTAGATTTATTTTTATTTTTTGAATCAGGTTTCTCCGACCAGAAACAGCTCAGGGAATTTTTGTAAACTTCAAAAGACTTTTAGAATTTAATCAAGGACGTTTACCATTTGCTGGCGCCCAAATCGGTAACTCATTCCGAAACGAGATCTCCCCTCGATCTGGTCTTATACGAGTCAGGTAAGCTTGTTTTTCCATTTGTGTTCTAAACTAAATGTTCTCAACTGAGAGGGAATTTTTATTAGTCCCCCCTCCTTTTTCTTTTATGAACTGAAAAGGAAAAATTAATAAAAAGAAAGAAAAATGTTTGTTTTTTTTCCCCCTTTTTTCTTTAAAATTATACTTTTTTTTAAAATGATGCACATTTCCGAATAAATCTAGCAGTAAACTTACCCTTCCCAGGGATGTAAGTTCTCCACTTTTTAGTGGAATTCCGCTTCTTTTTTTTTTAAAGATTTCCGCTTAAATTACTAGAGCCTCTCATGGATGTGAGTTCACCACTGTTTAATTGAAATCCGTTTTTTTTTAAGAAAAAATGACAGTTCTCTTTGAAAACTGAAAATGTTAATTTTTCTGTGAAGGCTAAGACTTCAAGCAATTCTCTTAATTTTGACTTTTTAGTTTAAACTAATTGAAGTTGTTTAGGAAAAAAAAGTTGCTTTTTGTGCTGTCCTATCTTCAAACTCACAGGGAGTTGTGGACCCCCCTCCCTCAGTTGAGAAATTCATCTCAATTCTCGATTTAAACTTTTTTTGGCATTAGCTACTCACATTCCTGCCTTCGTTTGGAAACCTCTCTTTTATAAGTCTAAGGTATTTAAAAGAAAAAATTAACCAAGTATATGTTGAGAAAGAAATATTTAAACAAAATCTAAATAACTTTTTGAAATGAAACAAAAAAATCATATCTGGGTAAAAAAAAAATTTGGATGAGAGTTTTCTTTCCTCTTTTTCTAGAGAGTTCACAATGGCAGAAATAGAGCATTTTTGTGACCCAACTGATAAAAATCACCCCAAATTTGTTAACCTTGCTGACCTGGATATCAACCTTTATTCTGCCTGTAACCAGATGGATGGGAAAGCGCCAGAAATTTGGAAACTCGGAGAAGCTGTTAAAGAGGTCAGTATCTTCGTTATTACATTATCTTCAATTTCAATGATGCTGCTTGCCTTGACACTAAAAGGTCTAAAACGATACAGTAAACTCCCTATCTATGCTGATGTTCCTCAATTTTGCTAAAGGTTGGCTGTGTGCAATTTTCTCTTAAAAAGTGAATGCTGTTTTTCAAAATAGACACATTTCTAATCTTGTATATAATCTTGGTCAATATAAATTTATTCTCTCTCCTATCCTATTTTCTCTTTCTGTGATCTGCATCACAATTTATCAATTTTGGTTGAAGTGTTTCTAATCAGAGAGAAAAGGTACAGGAAATAATAATAAAAAAGGTATTATTTTCACATCACTTTCTGTCATTTTTCCTAATCAGCAGATAATTTACTTAAGTCTTTGCTGTATCAGATTCATATGTAACGAGATGGCTTTCCTTTTACCTAAATAGGGGATTTTCAACCAACATGTCAATTGCAAGACCAAATTCTGAAATTCTTTCTCCATCTGTATTCCGATCACCTTACCCATTTCTTACATGCACACCCTCAAAATCACCAGCGGTCTTTCCAACATGGCCATTTGTGGTTTAAAATACAAAGGAGGATTAAATATTGCCTACTGTAAAAATGTAAAGAAAATGAAGGGTTACCAGCTTTGAAGCGCGTGGACTTTTTCGCATGGGGGTCACATGATTTTCAGTGGAAAAAAGAACTTGTGTTTGTAGTTAGATCGTTTTTTTTTATAGGTGGCATTCATTTGCATATGAGGAGAACAACTACTTCAAGACAGGCAATTGAGTTTTGACAGCTAAGAGAGAAGATTGAGATCGGTCGGTCGGTGTTCCTTTAATTTCATTACTGTATTACAACCATCCAAATCTGCAGCCATAACAAGTACTTCCTTAAAAAGACAGCTTTCTTCACCTTCCCTCAAGTCAGCAAATTTCAGATATTAAATAATCTCGGTTAATTCTTTTTAACCAATCAAAATACAGATAATTTTATTTATTAACATGAATTTGCTTATTGCAGTGCAATAAACAGTTGTGAGTTCGATCTTCATTAGTAATTTACAATTTCGACATTTCTTTAATTTTCAAACTACACGCCAAGTAAAGATGGACTCGTTTATTGCAGAGATGAAGCAAGTCTGAGCCACTTCCACTGTTCGATCCTGGTTCAGGATCGTCACGTTTGTCACAGGGTTCTACTGTTGTATTGTGGAGGAGGGCTTCAATCTTCAATCTTCATTTCGTGTTAGACTGTTGTATCCATCTCACCAGATCTCTTATTATTTGTCCCTGGAACTTTCTTCGTCTAAAGTATCTTTGTCGCCAAGTAGATTGATTAAAAATAAGTGACAACATTTTTTATATACCATAAGTATAGTTTTTATTTTATCTACTGATATATTATTTATGGAAAAGGAAAAAGAGAAACTCAGAACCGTTGACGAGCAGTCATCTCTCTTCTAATGTGTCCACTGTTTTATACTAATGAGTCACCACTTACCAAGGCCAAAATAAGGGATGATGAAACCGTACTGTTCGCTCTTCAATTCACACGAGTCAAATTCGCAACTTCTGTGACATTCAACATTCGGACTAGCCTAGTCTGACATAATGCCATCCTATATTTTATACTCTTTTTTTTTTCTTTTTTTTTTTTTGTCCAGAAAATGATTGCCAATGAAACTCTGGGTTATTTCATGGGGCGTATTTCTCAGTTTATGACCAAGTGTGGTGTGGATCCCAAACGCCTACGATTCCGGCAGCATCTATCCAATGAAATGGCACATTATGCAAAAGACTGTTGGGATGCTGAGTGCAAAACATCCTATGTAAGTATATAAAAATGTATTTTCTTTTATTTTTTCCTTGAAAGTGTTTATAAATGAATTCTACACCAACTAAAAGAATATTATTTTAAGTCTACAAGAAAATTCTTTCTGTAGTTCTTAATGTTTAATCTAGAATTTATCTGTCTTTGTCATTTTTACTATCTTATTGAAAATGTAACGCTCACTGAAATGACCCTATATAGACCTGTTAAACATTGTTATCATCTTCTAGTATATAAAGAAAAGTTGTCTGTCTGTGTCAAAAACTACACAAGACACACCCATAAAGCTGATATATTCTTTTGCAGCATTGCTTCAGACTTTTTTATTTTTCATTTTTTTTAGTCTTTTAGTTTCATTAAAAAAAAATTTATTTTTTAGATATTCATTATTTTAGGAGTCGACAAGAACAGAATTAGTCGAGGGGGGGGGGGGGGGGCGACATTTTAGAACAAATTTTTATTTATTTTCCAGTTGCCAGAGAAAGCGAGGGAGGGAGTGATAAGAGAGGGGGGGAGAAGTTTTAAACGAAAGATGTTAGACACGTTTTTTAACTCTGCTATTTTTGTTGTTCATACACCATGCGAGTAGGTTCCTTCATGCCCTAAGTAATAATGCCTGTATTTTTTCATCTTTTTTTTTTATATATATATATATATATATAGCAACGGTATCTCGGTGTGTCTATGCATCAGTTTTCAGCAGTTGATCTAACGAAACCATTGGCATGTTTGTAATCAGCATTTTATCGGATGATTTAGTCTACGTTTTCATATATTTTGATTGTTATGATGCGTCATAAAAATGACTGCTGAAGTGAAAGCGATGGACAAATGGTGAAAAATAAAAGGATTCAAAGTGTAGTGTCCGTTCTGTTTCGGAAGGCCAACCTCCAGGCATTACCTCCTCCTTTCATAGGGAGGGAGTATTGCTTTTTGCTTCCTTTCGGAAGAAGGATAGGTATATAGCGTGTCGCTCAAGAGGATCTCATTCGTGCTGGAATATCCACCACACTATTTTTGCAGCCGGACTAGAGTGCCGTTGAAAGACTAGATTTTGTTTTCTGGTCAGTTTGAATAGCTATCTCAAACCAAAATTTTGTTTTCATTATATCTAAAAACTTTTAATGTTACCAAATTTATTTTGGTAGCTCAATTAGCCACTGAATTATAACTGTTCAAAATTTGTTAAAATTGCTGTTTTGTGTCCAGAAGCCAAATTTCACAATATATAACTAAAAATGCAGACTTTGAACAAGTGAAAAATCCTTACAAATGTAATGTCATCTTGTGGTAAATAAAAATTAATCATAATGGAAATAATAATTATTAGATCAAGCCAGCCTAAACATGGGTCAAAATCCCATTACCTCTGGAAAAAACGTACAAAAATTACATGGAAGTGCAACTCTGACTGTTCATATAAGATTAATTTCAACAGCTAACATATTGAATCTTCATAATATGATTCATAGCACATTAGAGATCAAGCTAGATATTTCTTTTAATAGTAAATCAATTAAAAAACTGATTGGGACCATGTCAAAAAAGGCGGGAACAATTTAATAATAGAGCAAAAGTTTAATTCACTGAAGTTTTCAACTTGAATTCTTTTTTTATGAAAGACAACTTAAAACCCTATATTAAGCAAACCATATTAATGAGTGGCCTTTTTTCTTTATGATTGGACTCTTTTTCTTTCTTTTTTTCTTTTTTATGCATAAAAACCCACAATATCATGTGCATACACCAACATGAAAAAATAGTTGAAAATAGTAACCTCATTTGAAGTAACCTGAAAAAAAAACTATTAATGGCATAAGAGAAATAATTGTATGTTTATAAAGAGAAAAGATTGAATTTTGTTTAAATCGGAATTTTATCAAAATAACCCCAAAAAATGAATGAGTTATCACAAGTTGAAATTGAAGGGAATTTCACTATATTTACTCATTTCTGCAGACTAAACTGGCTGGTTTGTGATACCTAGTTTGAATAAAAACGTTCGGAAATTTATTAATTCACTTCTTAGGATTGGATGATCCATGGAACTGCAGTAAAGTGTTATGATAAGCCACATTTGTTGTTGTAAAGCTCTATCTGCGAAGATATTAATCCCTGTGCGTGTGCAAGGTCTGCTATCTGTTCCGATTTTGGAAAACTTCATGTATTGACTGAATTAAAAGGGGCTGTTAGGCTTTTGAGGAAGTATACGCTGTACTGAATGCCATTCTAGTTTTAATATTCCTGCATTCCTTTCTTTTTCAGGGTTGGGTTGAGTGCGTTGGATGTGCGGACCGATCTTGCTATGATCTTACTCAGCATACCAAAGCCACTGGAGTGAAACTTATCGCCGAAAAAAAACTCTCAGAATCAATATCCTTTTTTTATATTTTTTTTTATTACTAGCATTTATTTACTTTGCCTGCTCACTATCGCTTCATAATTTGATTCCTATTCATTACTTTAAAATCATTGAAACAGAACTAATCGATAAGAAAAAAAAAGACAAAACTCCCTCTTTCTCACAACACAAAATTAATCAATAAAAAAAAGATGAAACTTTCTCTCTCCCTTAATTCTGTTTTAATAATAATAATAATAATAATAATGGAATATTTTTGTGTCTATCAAAAGTGAAAGAAATTCTTTTCCTTTCTTTTTTATTATTATCAGATATTATAGAGATTAAGCCTCTCCTACCTTGCTCATACAATTTAAATTTACATACATGATTATTCTTTCCTTTCTTTTTTATTATTAGCTATTAAGATTAAGCCTCCCCTTCTTTGCTTATGAAATAAAATTTGGGTGCTTATGCTGTTCATCGGCCGTATGGAAAAATTATTTTTTTATAAAAACAATATTATATACTTATTCAGCGTTATATTCTTACTCACTGTACAAAAAAGTAGAAAAAACTATCCACTAGAACTTTAATTACAAGTATTTTTCCATTCTGCGTATCATAACAGCGATTCGTTCACTAAGCCTCCATCTTCTTTCTTAAGATTTCGAATTATCTGCCCTTGAAATCTTCTTAAGAAAGAAGATGGAGACTTAAATAACTTCTAATGTATACGTCGTAAATGTAAACTTTTTGCAGGAACTAGTTTATTGAGTTAAGTAGAAAGATTTTTTTTTTTTACTTATATTCACCCTAAACAAGGCACATTGCCACTGAGACGTTATTTAAAGTATCCCTATAGGCATGGTCCCTAAGTAGGGAGTTGAACAGCGAGATGTCTGTTCGCATTACATTTAAATTTCTGCATGTTAGTACAGTCGGAGAAGCAAGAAACATAGAGGGAATTCCAAAGTCTAGTTCAAGGAAAGAAACTATTAGAGTAAAAGATTGGAGCTTTACAGTGAAGGCGTGGAATTTTGCCGCTTATCGGGAGTATTTACATCGAATGGGCACCAATGCTACGAATTCGTCGGAGCACACTCCATTAAATTGCACTCGCATGCTGTTAAAATTTCACTTGCATGCCATTTAGGTTCCTTGGACATTGTGTTCTTTCTCTAAAAAATACTTTCTAAATCCTTGATTGTCTTTGACTCTTTGCGCCACACATGCCATCCTTTCGTGGTGCACCATTTGCAAATCACTCGGTTAGTTGGTCGGCCATCAAATACTCTTGATTTTAATATCTGTTATACCTATTGTATCCTGTAAATGATGACTTTCTTTAACCATGCCTACAAAACAATTGATGTGGTTGACTGTCAACCCCAGAAAGGAGTCATCGGGAAAGCATTTAGACAGAATGCCAAAAGTGTTGTGGAATATCTTTCCTCCTTGTCCAACGAAGAAATGACCAATCTCGACTCGAATCTGAAAGAGAATGGGTTTGTAGCCAAAGATTACTTTCTCATTATCATTATATTCAATTTAACATCTGTTTACATGCTGGCATGTGTTGGACAGCTTTTAGAAATTGACTTCCAAACTAACCTATGTTTGGCTAGGTCTTTATTTATCCCTTTTTCTCTCAAATCCATCCTTATCACTTACTACTATGTTTTCCTTGGTCTTCCCCTGCCAACTGACACCGCTACTTCAACTGTTCTACATCTACTAACCCAAGAACTCTAATCTATTCTTTCATCATTATATTTGGCTTAACATCCATTTTACATGCTGGCATGAGTTAGACAGCTTGTAGAAATTGACTTCTGAACTAACCTATCTCTGGCCAGGTCTTTATTTATCTCTCAAGTTCATCCCTATGTTTTCCTTGGCCTTCTTCTGCCAATTGACACTGCAACTGTTCTACATTTACTAACCCAAGCACTCTCATTCATTCTTTCAATGTGACCAAACCAACAAAGTCTCCTGTTCTGCACACGTTTTCCTATACTGACTGAGGTCAAAGTAACAACAGCTTTTAGAAATTGACTTCTGAACTAACCTATCTCTGACCAGGTAACAACAGAGACCGACATCATATTCGGTTTAATGTCCGTTTTACATGCTGGCATGTGTTGGACAACTTTTAGAAATTGACTTCCAAAGTAACCTGGTCAGGTCTTTATTTATCACTCTTTCTCTCAGTTCTGCAATTTTATTGATGGTATTTCTCTAAAGTTCATTTTTATCACTTCCTCCAATGTTTTCCTTTGCCTTCCCCTACCAACTGACCCTACTACCTCAACTGTTCTACATCTACTAACTCAAGAACTTTCATCCATTATTTGAACGTGACCATACCATCGAAGTTTCCTCTTCTGCACACATTTCTCTATACTGTCCAGATTTAATCTAAAACAAAAACTGCTGGACATTCATGGCTGAAACTTGGTGGACAAGTCAGGCATAGACTGAAGTTTATTTGTATCAAATAAAAATATGATTGAATTGCAGAAAGTGAATTCTATTAATGACTAGCAGAACTACCCGGCGTTGCCCGGGGCAAAAGTGTAACTTCTATCTTTTTACCAGTCTCTATCCATCTCTCTATCTTTCTTTCATTCCCCTCCCTACTCTCCTCTTTCGCTTCAGCCCAGCCCATTTCTCTCTTTCTGGACATACATACACACAGACAACTCTCATTTATATAGATTCCCCCGCGAATGAGTTGGCATTTTCTTTCCAAATTAATACATAAGAACATTGAAAATGGCTGAAAAACTGCCACCCCCTCCTGGTATATTTCGTTTTTAATATTGGTAATTTATTTCTAACCATGTATAGTATGTTATGTATTAAGTTGCGCCCATGTTAAGCAGTCCAATTCTGTATGAGTCATATTTTTCACTTTGTGGTATTCTTTGCTTATTTCCAGTCTTGCGGACGAAGTAATCATTTGTTAAGTAATATTATCCACGCAAACAAACGTTTAATACGTAATATACTGTATATTAGTTAAGTCTGTATTTATCCCTCTTTTTTTTCAAACCAATCCTTATCACTTCCTCCCATGTTTTCCTTGGCCTTTCCTGCCAACCGATCCTGCTACCTCAATTGTTCTACATACAAACAAAATTATTCTACAAACCATCTATTATATAAAGTGTGTGTGTGTCCAGCTAAAAGTTAAAAAACTACAAAACAAACACACACAAAGTTGGTATATTTTTGATCTGTGTTACTCTGGAGGATAATATCTAAAATGAAAAAAAAAAATTCCTTCTTTGAAGGTCAACTGGACCAGGTTTCATCGTTGGGGTTCAGCCATTTCCAATGTTATCTATTATATAAAGGAGAGGTGAATGACTTATGTTATTATTATTATTTTCACTAGAGAAGAATGAGTGGAGGTGAAAGAGGGTTGGGGCAGAGGGATGTGTAAAAAAACGGGGAAGGGGGAAAGATAGAAAGATGGATTGAGAGCGGTAGAAGAATAAAAGTTTTCACTTTTTAACCTCTTCTATTTTGTTTTTTATTGCTCCAGGTAATGCTGGGTAGCCCTGCTAGTTCATATATAAAAGAAATGGATATTCCGTAAAACCCAACAACCTCTTTACAATTTGTCTGTTGCATTTTGAAATGTAATTTTTATTTGTTTTTATTGACAGTGAAGTGACCATTTCTGTGGCGGATAAAGAACTTACATTAACACCTGATATGATCAACGTCAAGAGTTACCAGAAAACTGTTCATGGTTCGTTAAAGTTTTATTCTTTTTCCGCCTTGATTAACAATAATCTTAAGGAGTGTGAGATCTTCACTTTTAAAAAAAAATTTATTTTAGTTTATTCTCAAAAAAAAAAGAAGAAATTTTTCAATGTTATAAAAGATTACTACCTGTTTTATGCGTTTCAAAGGAAGACTTACCCTGAGAAGGATCTACTCATAAGCCATCAAAGGTCCAAAAGTGTCAAATTAAAGCAACATACTATATTGATTTTCACAAAAAAAATTATTGTACCGTCTGTTTTGATATCCAAGTGATTTAAAAAAATAAGTAGGCTGATTTATTTAAAACAAATGTAATTGTTTATCTGATAGCTAAAATAGATGAAGCAATGATGATATTTTTTATTATTAATGATCTAAGCTGATTTTTCTTTTACGGCATTAAAGAATAAATCTCTCAATTTTTTACCAAAAAGTTTTTTGGTTCAGAATAAGTATTTGCAGAAAGCTATTGAAGCAGAATACATAATATGAGTGCAAAGAACATGATGCAAGGGTAAAAAAAAAGAAATCAAATATCAGTCCGTCACATGCATTGCCATTTAGGTAAAAAGTAAAAAATCCAGCTGACTTATATATGTGTGTGTAAGTATATATATGAAGAGTAAACATTGCTCTTTAAAGGATGTCTGTGTTTGTATCAACAAAGCTCTCGACATTTCAAAGAAAAATGTCTCCATTTTTACCAATGTTCCAGATAGGAATAAATATTTTTAGAAAGAGATTCAAGCGAGATACATGTGTGCAATGTGTTATTTGAGTTTAAAGTCAAAGATCCGGCTGACTTATATATATATATATATATATATATATATATATATATATATATAATGTTTGAAAGGTAAATGTTGCCTTTAAAAGAAGACTCATGTTTTACGGCAACAAAGCTCTCGACATATCAACGGTCTTTGATGGGGTCTGGCACAAAGGATTGCTTCACAAACTTGCTAACTATAGAACATCAGTCAATTGGTTAAGACATCCCTATTCGTAATCACAGATTACAAATCATATCCGACTCTCGATATTTCTCTTTGTGGATATCTCTATTTATTCCAGCCCTGTAGTTAATTATTATCCATTAACATATTTTTTTTTGTTCATCCTAAACCAGGTATATTGCCACTGAAGCAAAAGGGGCAACTGTGATAAGAATCAGGTTTTCAACTTGTGTGAAGAGTTGGGCAACAAGACGCTTATTCAGATTACATTAAAATTTCTGCATGTTGTTAATGTTAGGGAAACAAGGAGCAGGGAGGGAATTCCAAAGGCAAGCCGTACAGAATTTTTTTTATTAAAAGCACAGCTATCATTTGAAAAAAAAAAGCAACATTTACGTTTTTAAAAAAAAACTAACAATAGAGACGAAAACTCACCAGCTTCAAAGCGTGTTAGATGTTTCGCGTGTCAGGCAGACATTTTGTAGAAAAAAAGCCCTAATAATTGTAGATTTCAAAGCGTGCCAGATGTTTCACGTGTCAGGCAGACATTTTGTAGAAGAAAAATACCTAATAATTGTAGATTTCAAAGCGTGTCAGATGTTTCACGTGTCAGGCAGACATTTTGTAGAAGAAAAAAAACTAATAATTGTAGGTTTTTATTGCTCTCGCAACACGGATTTTTGACAGCTGCGAAAAAGCGTTGATGTCAATAATTTTGTTAGTGTTATTACGGTGTGTTATGAGCAGGAGTTCCTTCCAAAGTCTGGAGCATCATCGTGATCTTATTATACCAACAGGATATTTACATACATCTTTGTTTCTTAAAACAACCTTTGTTACTTGAAATTTATTTGATGTTATTCTCTCGACCTTGTGAAATGCTAGGTCCTTTTTTTATTATTGATATGTGATTCATAAATTTTATTTCTTGGCGTCTATTTCCAGTTGAGGAGATTGTACCATCAGTAATTGAACCTTCATTTGGAATTGGGCGTATTATGTATTCCATATTTGAGCATAATTTCCGTATGAGAGAAGGAGATGAACAGAGAACGGTAAGTGCATTGATTTTTTTTATGTAAACATGCACAGTGCTGCATGTTTAGTGAGATGCATGCTGCAGACGGCTGGCCTGCAATGTGCAAATAATGTGCAGATGGTTAGCTAAGAGAAAAGACCATACAATAAATGGGTTGGCCTCTTTGAAATAATAACGTCTCCTTGGATACAAGGTCCCATGCTGTGATTGTGAGCTACTTAAGAAATGTTCATACAAGATGGTGGGCCCCATGGTCAGGCAATTTTTATGTCCATAGATTACCAGCTATCAGACCTCTAATGGCCTTGTGGTGTGGTCCAAGTTTTATCTAATATATATATATAATTTCAGCAGAATGGGCAAGGGTGTCAGTTGGGTTTCTGTGGATCTCAAAGATAGATGGGCCTTAAGTTGATGGACTGTTTGGTTAGGAGATATGTTTGTCTGTTTTTGGTTAGGAGATATGTTTGTCTGTTTTTGGTTAGGAGATATGTTTGTCTGTTTTTGGTTAGGAGATATGTTTGTCTGTTTTTGAAAATCTGTCGTTCAGTGGAGAAGTCGAGTATCATTGTGACCTGAAAATAAAACATTGTTGCTTGTTTTAAACTTGAGTTGTGATCTTGTTTGGAAGGAAAATCCTTTTGCTATAGTAGTGACCGAGACCATGGCCAGTGTCGAAAGTAGGCACCGAATCGAGACAATCACAGCCTGCGCACAAAGCAGGTTCACACTTAAGAAAACAACAACGGATTCATTCTTTAATGGTTGTTCATTCAATCTACACATTTAGTGATGAAAATGCTTTCACGTAAAAGACCAACTAATAATAATATCTGTATATGAAAATCAGACTTTTATACTTCTGGATGGCCCTAATCACCAAACACATCACTCAAAAAGTCTCAGGCCTGACATAGATTGCACTACTAATTTAAAAAGTCCATATGACTTTTATAAAGTACTAACCTTCAAATGGCACGTGTCAAAATTTGAGCCTAATCAGATTATTAGTTTACAAATTAGTTATTTAAGTGAAGTTACTGTTAAAAATTTTCAAAACAATGGAAAAATCTGAATTTTGTGTGTTGATAAAGCATTGCTTTCTGATGGGTAAAAATACTATTCAAGCAAGGCAAGGGTTTGATAAGTGCTATTCAAACTATTCTTCATCAGAAACAATAGTTAAGAGGTTGTATACTTACTTTAAACGTGGTCATATACATAAATAATGTTGACTGCTCAGGTTGCCCAAATTCATTAGTAGTCCCGGAAAACATAAAAAAAGTCCACAAACTCGTTTTAACCGATCGTAAATTGAAGTTACGTGAGATAGTTAAGAAGTTAAAGATATCAAAAGAGTTTTTACATCAATGTGTGACAGTGAATGAAACATGGATTCACCACTTCACTCTGAAGTCAAATTAGTAGTCAGCTGAGTGGCCAGCAGCAGGTGAAAGCTGTCCAAAGTGACCAAAGACGCAAACATCAGCAGGCATGGTTTTGGCTTCCATATTTTGGAATAAACAAACTGTTCGTCAATTACCTTGAGGAAGACAGAACCATTAATTGTGAATATTATATAGCATTATTGGTATGTTTTGAAGAAAGAAATCACTAAAACAATGCCTACAGATGAAGAAGAAAAGAGTGATCTTTCACCAAGACAATGCACCATGTCACAAGGTTATCTATACGATAGCAAAACTACATGAATTGCACTATGAATTGCTTCCACACCCACCCTATTCTATTATAGCTAATTAGAACAATTAAGACAATTGTTTGTTTGTTTGTTTTTTCGAACATAGCTCAATCTCAAAACTAACATACATCTATTTTTTGTTATAAAAGTATACAGGAAAAACTAACTCTAATCCTAACCCATCACATGTTGAGTCACAGCCACTTTCACTGATTTTATTCGAAAATTCATAAACTGTGACATATTTTTAAGACATTGTTCAGTGCAAGTCCATAACTTTGCCAACATGAAAATAAAAAAATTAAGAAAAAGCTTTATCATGTATGTACCCGTGAAAGAAAGCATATATCGTACACCAAAAATCACATAAATTGATCAAGTATTTTTTTTTTTATTTTACAAAAAAAAAAAATCAAATTTTATGGGTTAACGACGATCGTCAATTTATTGATGCCATGTTGGAAATTGGGGTTGCAGGAGATAACTCCAAAGCCACAATTTCCAACATGGCGTCAATAGATCGACGATCATCATTTACCCATAAATTTTTTTTTTAATAGACATGTAAGTTTTATGTGGCATAAGTATTTTTCCCTGTATAACACCATTTTGTAAGTACAGTTCAATAGTTTATAATGTGCTCCATCCAAGCTCATTGGTGCTGAAGTTTGTAATGACCTTGTCCAAAATGTCACAGGGAATTCTCTTCGTCTCTGTTTGAATGTTATTCTTGAGCGCAGCAGTAGTTTGAAATTGTTAGCATATACTCTGTCTTTTAGGTATGCCAATAAAAAATAATCCAAAGGGATAGGTCTGGAGGTACAGCATAATGCATTAAGTTAATGATTAACACACCAGTCCTTGTTAGATCACCAAAGTTAAGCGACGTGGAGCCTGATCAGTACCAGATTGATGACCAGTTGTGAATGCTAGGCGCTGTATGTCATCTTCCAGGATATACATGCGGCTGGAGACCGCTTGTGAATTTGATATTCTCTGTAAACTTCCTCCATTGGAGGAAGCCAGCATAGACCAACCAAGGCTAATACCAAACCAAGTTTTTTTTATAGGTCTGGAGAATGTGCAGGCCAAGGGTGATTTGTACAATGAGAGATGAGTCCGTCTTCAAGGAATTAGCAATGGAAGTATTTGAGCGAAGCATTGGAGCAATGTGATGTTGCTCAATTCTGCTGATAAATCACAGTATCCATGTCCATTTTCATAGAAATGATAGCGATAATAAAATGGATAAATCTTTTTGGGCCGCACTTTAATAGATATATATGCATGCAAAACTTTTCATTCAAAAGTATAGAACAACTGTTTTTCTTTCATTTGAATATGCTGATAATAATTGTTTCTTTCGTTTGAATATGCTGATAATAATTGTTTCTTTCATTTGAATATGCTGATAATAATTGTTCAACGTTTGTTACTTTGCAGTACTTGAGTCTCCCTGCCGTGATTGCACCCTACAAATGTTCAGTCCTTCCTCTCAGCAATAATCCAGATTTCCAGCCATTTGTCAAAGGATTGTGTAAGTAGATTTCCTTCTATACATATAAAGCAACTTTGTCTGTATGTGTGTCGCGGCATCACAGTTAAACGGTTAATGTAAGAGCCAAACTAACCGCAGATTTGGAATCAACACCTTCGATCCAATGTCCTTATCGATGTCAGAAGTTCTTGAACATTTTTTAAAACTCTTTTTTCAAAATTAAAAGCATGTAAAAATAACATAGGAAACAAATGTTCGGACATTTTTAACATTTCCTTTCCAGTTTAATATTTTCTATTATCAGCCGACCAAACAACATACTTATAATAATCTGAACCTTTTCACTGTTAATAATAATACCCGTCCCAGGAAAGGTAAAATGAATTCCTCTAACAGAACAGTTTTGCACCACTTTATGTCTCCTTACGAAGATTAAAATTAAGATATAATGATACTAAACTTTATGTCTAGAATCCTTATTTAAATTTTTTATTAAAGTCCATTACTTTATTTTGATTCTAGAAAATGTCTAAAATTTAAGGCTTAAGAAGGAATTGTAATTCGGGGAATCTTGCTTAATTGGTGTCTAATGACTATGGATCAAATTCAATGCAAATCTGAAATATTTCTCTTTTCAAATGGGATGTTGTGCCTATATTATGTCCCCTAAAAACCCTTTAAAATACTCCACAGAAATTGAAATTTGGGGAATATTTATTAATTGATGTCTAATATCTATTGTTAAAATTTCAAAAAAATCGGAGGTATCTGAATTTTCACAAAGAGCTTCCCCCCCCTTTTTACCCCATTTGTATACAACTAAAACTAAATTAAGATCGCTTTACGACCCTTTACGCCTCGCAGCTGTGTTCCCAAATTGATAATGATCAGTTCATTAGTTTAGGGGTGAATTCTGTATATATAAATATAACACATACCTAACTTTATATAAATATAACACATACCTAACTTTATATAAATATAACACATACCTAACTTTATATAAATATAACACATACCTATACTAGCAAATATATGCTCCCTCCGGTCGAATATTTTTGCTAGTCTGGAAGGATATCATGGTGAACGAATATATACTACACTGGCCCCCAAAGGAGGAAGTAATGACTGAGAGGATGGTATCATGATGAACGCTCTCGACCCCCAAAAAGGAGGAGTTGATACCTGGGAGGATGATATCATAACAACGTAACAGATAGTACACTACCCCCCCCCCCTCCAAAAGGAGAAGATAATCATGAAATAATGGTATCGTGAGGAACGAACATATACTATAATGCCCCCCTCCCTAAAATAAAGAGGAGGTAATACGTGGGAGGATTACCCCATAAAAGGAAATAGTAATGCTTGTGAGTATGGTATCGTGACAACAGAACAGATACTGCAGTACAACACCCCCTCCACAAAAAAGGAGAAGGGAGTTCCTGTGAAGATGGTCTTATGACACCAGAACAGATACTACATTACCCCTCCCCAAAAGGATAGGATTACCCCCACCACCTTAAAAAGGACTGCCGTATGATAACAGATACTACACTACCCACCTCATTAAAAGATAATACAATAATAGATTAAATAAAAAAAAAAATGTCATTCATTTCAAAATGCCTAGCCATGAAAACATTATTTTTTATGGTTCCTTGGCCTTTTGGCTAAAATCAAAGTGTGGTAGCTGTTCTTATCGACATCAGACATTTTACTGTCAACAAAAATATTGTGTGTGTATATATAAAATATAACAATGCTAAATTACAAATGTATATTATAGAATATTAATTTATTAGAAGCTGTTTGCTGTTTATAATATAAATATGCAAATTAAGAAGATCTAAAACTGTTGGTAATTTCAGTCTACTATATATACAGTATTTCCAAATGTAATGTTGTATCATAGAATTAAATAAGCAAAAGCTGTTTTGATATTAATGAATAAATGCTAAAGTTTTTTTTCAATTTATCCTAACTAGGATAAATTGAAAAAAACTTTTGCATTTATTCATTTCGATATTTAAGAAAAGTTTAAGATATTAATATAAAATTTACTTTTTTAGCAAATTAAATCTTATGAATCTCTCAGGATATATTTAAATACGGCAGATTATAATTTGTGACATTTAAAATATAATCATGCTCTGAAAATAAACAGTTAACAATGTTTATCCATATTTACGCACGTTCCAAAAAATATATATATACGCAATCAGATATATCCAATGGATGTTATCTTAATTGTAATTGATGAAGTCTATATGCTGATGAGGAAGATCGTACAAGTTTTTCAAGCTTTACTCTGATGTAACAGTGATAATAAAATGAGTTTTTGAAACGCGCGAACATATGGATAAACATTAAGTGTTGATTTTTGGAGCTTGATTCTAATATTTAAAATTTTAATTATGTCATAAATTTTATAATCTACCGAATTATGATATATATATATATATCTTATATATAAAGTAGAGACGTTTTTTCCCTGTACCTTCGCGTCGAATAGGAAAATAAACTCGAACTCAATAGGTTACTACAATCACTACATCATCAAGCTTATTCGCTCGAGCGTGTTCTTAGCAAACTCTAGACTCTTATATCCACCTCGGAAAAAATTATTACTTTTGTTCCTCACTCAGTCACTCTCCCCACTCTTCCGAATTATTATTATATATATATATATATATATATATATATATATATATATAAGAGAGAGAGATCAAATAAGGAATGTTTTTTGTATCAAATAGTGGGATCGTCAATGCCAGAATTTCAGCGATTTATGATTATCATTTTTTTTTTGTTCTTATTTCAGCTGAATCTTTAACTAAGGTTGACGTTTCCCATAAAGTGGACGACAGCAGTGGGTCAATTGGTCGGCGTTATGCACGGACAGATGCTATTGCTATTCCCTTTGGCATCACCATTGATTTTGACACATTGAAGGAGCCACACACTGCAACCCTTCGTGAACGAGACTCTATGAAACAGGTTCGAGCTCCGGTAAGTCAAGCAAAAGAATTTTCATTGGCTACACAATTTTAAAATCACATTAACTGGGGTATGAGTTCTCTGCTTTATAGCGGAATTTCGCCTTTTTTTTTATCCAGAAAAAGCGGATTTCCCCTTAAATCGCTAGAGCCTTCCATGGATGTGAGTGCTCCTCTTTTTGGTCAAAATCTGCTTTTTGTTTTTTGTTTGTTTGTTTTTTTTAATAAGAAAAAGCTGATATCTACCAAATAGCTAGAGCCTTACCTCCTTATTTTTTCACCACTATTTGTCTGGATTTTATTTCTCTTTCTTCCTCTCTCTTGCTTTATCTTTCTCCGTTCCTGTTTTTTCTCTCTTCCTCTTCTTTTCTCCGCCTTGTCTTGCCTTATTTTCCTTTTCCCTCTCATGACAGTTCTTTCTGAAAACTGAAAATGGTAATTTTGCAGTGACGGTTCAAATTTCAAACTATTCATGAAGGGGATAGTGGAGTTAGATGACTTGTTTCATCAAAGACTGACTTCCTATCCACTCCTCCCCCCGACACATGCACATTTCTTAATTTTGACTTTCTTAGTTGAACCTGATTGGAGTTGTTTTTTTTGTGCTGCCGTCTTCACATACCATACACGAGGAAATTCATCTCGATTTCTACTTTTTTGGACAGATGTTTGTTTGCTTTTTGGCAATTATTTTCAACAATTTTTTTAATTGTTAACACATAAGATGAAACTGGTTTTTATAATTGGAAATTTTTTTGTTTTTGAAAATATTTTTTAACAAATAATCAAATCAAACTTTTTTTTATAATTGGAATGTTTTTGTTTTTTTTAGTTTGAAAATATTTTTTAAATAGTGTAATAGTTTTATAAATAAAAATTTAACAAGATTTAAATATATCAACATCATAGTAATAACATGTCGAATACAGAATATTCCTGAAGAAATTGTCTTTTATTCGATGACACCAGAGAAATTCCTGTAGATGATTGTGAAAGTTTCCTAGCTAGTGCCTCGCATTGCTTGGAATTTCTCTGCCGTTTTGAGAGTTAATATCTTAAAGAAATGTTTAAAAAAACAAATTGCATCTAAGTGAAACTAAAAATTCCGCCAACATCGAAACGGTCTAAAATGATAAGGGACTTTTTTTTTTATAGAAACACTGGTTGTTAATTCCCGATTTCAAAAACGGCAGCCATCGCCAAGTGAACACTTTCTATCTTACCCCTAAAATTAAATCTGTTTAATGTGATTCCCATTGTTATTGTACGCATTAGTTTATATTTTAATCTTATTTTCAGATTACCGACTTGCCAGAATTGGTACGTGAATTGGCGCTAGGAAGACAAGAGTGGCAGAATGTTCTTGAAAATTATCCGATCTTTGAACAGCAGGAATCAAGTAATAAATAGAAAACATTACAAATGTGACTGAGGAGGAAGGTGCAACATCTTTTACATGTTGACCTCCCTTCCCCTATCTCTCTCTACGCTACAATCTCTGACGGAAAGAACGCAAAATTAAGGATGATCAATCTTAGATTATCGTTTCAACTTTTGTTATCACTCTATCACTCCGCTTATTTTCTAAATAAACATGTTATCAATTCATTTTCCGTGTTTTTATTTCTCAAGACGTCTTTTTATTTATTGGCATAATTCTGTTTATTTTTTAAATTTAGCAGAGATTCTCGAATTTTGATGACAAATTATGGACTTTGCCAAATTCTTCATCTGCATATCTGAGCAAACGAGAAAATGGCCCATACAAATGAAAAAGTCAATTCTATACAAGTAGCAAAAGTAATAAACCTCTGAGTTTATTCTTACTATTAACCTTCCATGGGAATTTTATTGAAGCAAATGCAGTCTTCCTTTCCCCCTCCAAAAAAAAAAGCACTGGAACCCTAACCCTAAGTCGAGATGGCAACAGCCCCCACCTCCCCCATTCAAAAAGACCAAAATAAATTATTAAAAAAATGAAAAACAATTAATCGGCACCTGTCCTCTATTTGCACTAACCCCACCCCCCAAAATCACCGAAATTCTACTACTCCCCCTAACCCTAACTCCAGGTGCCAAGAGACCCTATCTCCTCAGACAAAAAGACAAAAATAATATATAAAATTTAAAAAAAACAAAAATGAATTTATCAGCCTCAAATCTCCATTTGCAGTCTTCCTTCCCCTACAAAAAAAAATACTGGAAAAAAAAGCAATTAAGAACATTGCTCTCTTGAGTAATCATGAAAAAATAAACAAAAACATTTGTTCTATTTGGCGAGTGTTTGGGTAGCTATATACGTCAAGACTCAGCAATCTCTGTAAGTACTGAAATTCTTTGGCTGTCTTCTGCATTAGCACCCTAATATCTTATTGGATAGGGATGAACCCATAATTTCCCAATTATCATCTTCGAAAAAAAAATGCTACAACATAAAATGGAATAAACTCTACAGTTTATTTTAACATTCTTTTAATAGCAATCACATATTGATAAAGACTTAAATTATTAACAAAATGAAACATGATTTAAAAAAAAAAGAAAAAAAGTTCCCTTTGGCTTAAATTTATAATGAAAAATAATATTCCAGCGATCGATGTCATATTGGCCTAATGGATAGTTTTGCAGACCGGTTATGGTGAGTTCAAATCAAATCGAATCTATTGTGGTCATTTGTGCACGAATATCGATTCAAATGCAGAATAGACATTGAAGAATTTAGCGGATATTCACAAATTTCAACGACAAATTCTGGACTTTTTCGAGATGTAAAGACGAGAAAGTTGCCTATCACGAATGAAAATCCCAATTCTGCACAAGTACCTAAAAGTGCTGAACGTAATGACCTTCAATCGAGTTAATTCTCAATGTTTCGCCTTCCGTAGAAAGTTGCATAAGTTTCTCCTAGTAGGAATTTTATTGTAACAAATCCAGTGTTCTTCCCACTACTCCCGCAAAAAAAAAAAGCACTGGAACCATAACCCTAAGTCCAGGGTGAAACAGACCCCTTCGCCTCCAAAAAAAAAAAAAACGTAAGAATAATAAATTAAAAATTAAAAAAACAATCAGTCTCCATCCTCTATTTACAGTTTTTCTTCGCCCACAAAAGAAAAGAAAATAGAATGAATTCTTCGATTTATTTTAACATTTTTTTAATAACAATCACATATTGATAAAGTGTTAAATCATTAGCCAAATGAAGTAGAATAAAAAAAACTCTTACCTTTGGCGTAAATTTCCAATGAGAAAATGTATTACTGCAGTAAATGTTGAATTTACGTATTAGTTACCTGCGGATTCACAAACCCGACATCAAATTTCAAGCGTGAAGAAGCAAATTATATTAATGAAGGAAATAAAATTTTTTGCAACACGAGACAAGTACTATATATATTTTTTAATTCTATTTTTAGAATGCAGAAAATTATTTACTCTGAAAAAAAAAATGTTCCAGTATTTTTTACATTTCTATAAGCGAATTTCATGCTAAAAGATGGTCATTTAATAAATAAGGTGAATTTTGCAATAATATAACTTATATTTCACAGGAAAAAGAAAGAGATTTAACAATGGCCAAAGACAGTATTTGAGGCCATTTCTACGTAAAAAAATTTTATGAATATATTTTTTTAATTTTCTTTTTTGATATTCTTTAATAGCAATCGCATATTGATAAATAATTAAATGATAAGCCAGATGAAACATAATAAAAAAAAAGTTTTCTTTGGCTTATATATAAGAATTTTAAGGAGATACACAAATTCTGACGACAAATTCTGGACTTTGCCGAGATATGCAGACGAGAAAGTTGCCTATATGAATGAAAATCTTAATTCTGCACAAGTACCTAAAAGTGCTTAATGTAATGACCCTCAACTGAGTTAATTCTCAATGTTTCGCCTTCCGTAGAAGTTCGCATAAGTTTCTGCCAGGAGAAATTTTATTGTAGCAAATGAGTGTTCCTTCCCCCAGAAAAAAAAGCACTGGAACTAATCCTAATATAATCCTAACTCTAGGTGGAAACAGAACCCCATTCCCCCCAAAAAAGACTAAGAATAATAAATGAAAAAATACTATGTCCTCCATTTGCAGTTAAAACCATTGCTCTCTTCCAGGCAATCAAGAGAAAATACATAATAAATTGTTTATAAAAATTTTTTTTTTTTTTAAATGGCGTTTGCCAATCATTCGACTAGCTACATACGAAGATTGCTGAGCCTTGAAGTAAGTACTGAAATTTTTTGGATGTCTATACTGCATTAGCACCCTAATAACTTATTGAAACAGTATGAACCCGCAATTTTTCAAGTATCATTTTTGGAAAATAAATTCTACTACATAAAATATAAGGAATTCTTGGTTTAATTTAACATTCTTTTAATAACAATCGCATATTGATAAATAGTTAAATCATTAGCCAACTGTAAGGTTGTATAGCGGATGTGTAAGAAACATAATGTTACATGGCAGTGCATGCTAGGCTCTCTCTCATCCGACTGCAGCGCAATGACAAATACATGATTAAATGGATCATCAGGTCAGAGGATTTGCTGAAAGCACTACATTTGCCCAGCATAGATGGTTATCCTAAGGGCGAATCGGTTATGCTGGTATGGTCATGTGGAGCATTCATCCTCCTTGATAAACCGTTGCAGAAGCACGGATGTCTTGAATTACAGTTAGGTTGGCAGGTCAAGGAAAACTTGGAAACAAGTGAATTGACAAGACAGTACAGAGTGGAATTTGGAGATGGGTGACACGCTTAACCGTGAGAACTGGAGAAAGAGTTTGCGAAATGTCAGAAAACGTCTGACCCCGGAACAAGGGAAAAGTAGCGTTAAATGAATAGAAGAAGAAATCTAATTTTTAAACATTACCTTTGGCTTAAATTTATGAGAAATAATTTTTCATAACACACATTTCATGGTAAGTAATTTAGGTGATTAAAATAGGATTTAACATTGTTTTTTTATATGAAGATAAAAAAATAATTGTTATAAAAAATATTTTTGTAAATAAAAGCGATTTATCTAAGTTTGGAGCAGAGGTTAGGCTCCCTACTCTAAAGTTTTAAATAGTAGCTACCCTCCCCCAACCCCATTTTAAAATAAATGCTTCCCTGCTGATTACAACTTGGTTGTCTTCGAATCTAATGTCAACAGAATTCTTATCATAAGCCGCCTCATAACTAATCCAACGTAGTTCATACCATTGATCAATGTGAGTACTCTCATAGTGTTCCTCATCTTTTGGTTGACAATCATTGCATCTCATTAACTCTTATCCTCTAGTCACTCTTGCTGACATACATCTATATCTCTACAAAGCCACCATCCACCCATGCATGGAGTATTGTTGCCACATATGGGCTGATGCATAATCCGCTAGTCTCTCCCTCTTAGACAAAGTCAAAAAAAGGTCCCTCACTATCCACCAAGCTCCAGCCCCTGTCCCATCGCCGCAATGCTGCATCCTTCTGCCTGTTTTACAAGTACTTCAATGGATTGTGCTCTGATGAACTTGCTGCACTGGTGCCCCCTCGACGTAAATTCACTAGACCAACCCGACAATCAGCCAAATCCCATCCATTGACCGTGGAGGTCCCCAGATGCTGAAGAGCCTTCTACTCCAAAAGCTTTTTTCCTTGTGCTGCCGGCCTCTGGAACTCCCTCCATGCTCCCTGTTTCTCCGACTGTACTGACATGCAGAAATTTAAAACTAATGTAAACAGACATCTCGCTGCACAGTTCCCAACTTCGGATGATCCCCAAAACCTACACCCTATTTCTCAGTAGTCCCTTACATCTACAGTAGCGGCCTGCCTTGTTTGGGGTGAACTATGTTAAAAATAGAAAAATAATAATAATTAAAAAAAAATAAATAGCACTTGTTATAGCTTTACAGGCAAATTCAATATCAGATATAAGCATCAAACTATTTCCATCAATGAAAAAGTTAAAGTTTCTAGCAATCCTTGGTGGTTTAGAGACATAGTAGGTGTATAAAATATCTTGCGATCTCCCCAAACCGAACTCCTTTTGACAGCCAGTACTCCAAATATATGTACCGGAAATCCTAAATGTCCGGTCTTCCTCTCAACCACCCCCAGCCGACCACCGGAAATGGCCACATCCGTCTTTTTCTCAGCTTATTGTTATCCGGCCACCCAGAAACTAAAAACCAACTGTCAGGGCACCATCCGGTCTGGAGTGTTCAATGGATTCACCGGCCTCCCTACCGCTGTTCACCTATCTAACTTCCTCATAATCTCTTGGCTGCATGTGTGTGTATTTGGGGGACAGTCTATAGTATCACATCCCCTAAAACCCATATAACAACCGGTCCATAAATTTTGCCTACCGAATAATACTTTATTCTCTTCTCTTTTAAACAGTTCGACCTTTTTAAAGTCCTTTTTTATCCGAGAACTTTGGATGCTAATTTCACGCATTTTATCTCTTTTTCTAAGAGTCCATACAACCTTTATTTATTTGAACCGTTTCATATTTTCTTTCAGCCAATTTGAACTTTGACCGTTTTTTTCTCTTCTTTTTTTAATCAATTGTATTTTCTCAACATTTTATTTTATTGTTATCTTGACTTTTTAACTCTTGTGTTTATTATTCCTTTTATAATTATAAATCTATATATAATTGAGCATCTTTTGTCGGTCAGTCTATTGGTCACTTAGAGTCTCTAAAAATACTCAATAGAATTGCACCAAATCTGGCATGAAACATACTTGATATGTCAAGAGGAAAGTTAAAATGTAATAGCTTTTTTTAAAACTAAAAATAGCTTTGGTGTAAGACAAAACATGATAAAGCCTAAGCAGGGTGTATTGTAGCAGTGACATGACGAAGATCTATTTCTTTTGTATGTACACACAATCTCTTGCGTAATATTTAGTTGTAGTTCGGTTGGCGAAAACAGGCATGTTAAGACTCACGTAGAAATACACTGGCCAATTTGAACACTTTTGCGCATGTGCAAGACTTTCAGCAAACATACGTTTCCGCCCACCTTCTTGGCAGAAAGAAACAAACCAATTCCTGACCAAGACACGATGGAGATAAGACGCTAAGAACATGTTTTTGTTTTTTGCCAGAAAATGGCAAGACAAGATGGAATTCCAGAACTATCTGTCTTTAGCCTAAGCCTGCCTGCCGAGCGAGCAAACTTGCTTTATATTCCTACGTCCCTGTTAAAAAAAGTTGATCTTATTATAGCGAAGATGTTGGTAAATTTCCTATGAAAGTCACAACTCTGTCTTCCCTACGAACAGGATTCTTCTCACATAAATTCTAGAGAAGACTCCTTACTATAAAACAATAGAAACGCTTTGGCCGCCAGTGATTATAATGTGGCCCCTATGATTTGTTTGGCATACATAGTAAATATAAATTGAAATGAAATGGCGAAGGAGAAGGAATGATATGGATATATTAGAGAAGAAATATTAGGGTCACCTCTACATCTATGGCGTTTTGTGAATGAAAAATGAAATAAAACATGATTAATCAACAAAATATTTATAGAACGACAATTTTACAGAAATATAAAGGTTAGTTTTAATGAAGAAATGTTTGTTGTAAAGTTTATTCAACTTGTGTTCTTTCTTTGAAATGTTCATTAAGTAAGCAGACAGGAACTAAAAATGCATGTATCTATATTTGTTAGTGCATGAGTCATAGACCGTGTGTGTGTGTAAGCTCAATTTGATACTGTGTGTGTGTGTATGTGTAGGTACGTTACCTTACTCTGCTAATGTGTGTAATTCATAACGGATTGCTTCTACTGTTTGCCTGACTTCTTGTCTGTGTGTAAGTAGCTGTGCGTGCGAGGCAAAGAGAGCTTGTTGAGTTTTGAAGTGTTCGTTTTCTTGTCATCCCGGACAAAAAGGCCGGGCTAGAGTGAGAACGTACTTCTTGGGTGTCCTTTCGAGGTCGTCTCTTGGATCTGTCTCGGGAAAAGGAGAGAGCTCTACCTATTTCCTCGCTCTTTTATAAGGGTCACAAAGTTCGCGTTGGTTTATTACTTTTGGCTTAGATGCGTCAGTTTTTGATTGGTTGGACTATACTGAGCTAACACGTTTCTGCGAGAAATCCTTTGAAGGAAAAAAAGAGAGTAGCAATTCACGCCATTTGCTTTTTGGCGTTCGTTCGAATTCACCAAAATAACATTGAATTAAAGTTAGATTCTCAACATTTTAAGAAATTAATTAAAATTTTATTTGTGGATAATAAGATTAATATTAACTTTAAGGAAAATCCTTAAATATTCTACTAGCACTATTTCAAAACATCTTATTGCATAAAACCAGTATATTTGTAGCAGTCACAGATTTTGATGTACTATTTTCTTTTGCTGTAAATAGACAGGTTTACCGCTGAGTGATTAGCACACCGACCAATAGAGGTCTTGGCGTTGGAATACAGGAATTTTTTAGTCTATGTCTTACAATACCCACATAAGTTATTCTTCCCACCTAAGGGTAAGAGATCATGCGAGCAAGACGTATGTCGTGATTTCCCCAACTTGCCAGCAGCATGATAAATCTACCAGGGCGCGTTTTGTAAAGATTGACTCTTAACTGTTTTTAATTCCTTTTCAGCAGAGCCCAAAATAAAAGGTTTTTCTATTAACCATCAATGTCGTCTGTTGTTGTCTATTCATCGATGGAGTCAGATGGACTTTCTATTACAGCCAACGTTAATTATAATGGAGAACGGATACTATTTATCCCTTCCATTATATATTTACTGTTTTTTTTACAAAAAATATATATAATATAATTTAATAAAATAAACATTACTGTCGCTATTTGAGAGACTGTGAAAGCCCATTTTTCAATATGGCTGCGTCTTGTTTACATGCTTACTGATGCTTTATATTCGAATAGTTTTTAATTTTTCGGGGAGGGGAATAAAATGAACTTTAAAGTAATTTACAATTTTATTCCCAGACTAAAAATACAATTTAGAACAAAAATCAGTTTTATTGAAAATGTGTGAAAAATAGGTTCATTTCGAAACAAAGTTACCCCTAAAATAAAAAAGATTTGACCATAATGCATCAGTAAGCATGTAAACAAGACGCAGCCATATTGAAAAATGGCCTTTCACAGTTCCTCAAACAGCGATTTAATAGGAGCGTATTTTGCTTTGTATATTAACATCTTAACTTATTTATCCGACATATTGCGTCTTGTTTACATGCTTACTGATGCTTTATGGTCGATATTGCATATTGGATTTGAAAAAGACAAAAATGTATTAATTTACTTATAGACACTTTTGTGACAACCAAAAATAAAGTTACATAAAGAATGGAGAATTCAAAGAGTCCAAGAACGTTCTGAAGAAAGGAATGTGTTGTCTGCAAGGAAAAATTAAGTACACATATTTTTTTCGCATAGCGCCGTGTATGAAAATGGGATAGGCATGAAGATATGCGTATGTGTGTGTGTTTGTTAGTGAGAGAATGGATGTGTATTAATTTCAGATGGCGCCATGTGCGTTTATGTGTGCGTATGAACTTTGTACATACGTTTGTTTAACAGCATCTATGTATATATTGGCACTGTGTTTAGTAGTCCGTGAAAGTCTCTTGCTCGTCTGTTGATGCCTTTCATTCAAGGGTCAGAATTAACTTTTAAGGACATACTCATGTGCATCGTCTAGGGACGAAAAATACTGGAACAAAGAGAGAGAGAAATGCTGTGTTTGGGTTTTTATAGTATGTGCTGGAATTCACTGATTGGCTGAATAAAACTGCTGAGTGGAGATTTTGTCCAACCAAGAGTCGATACGAAATGTTTTTTATTAAATCATATTACATGTATTGTTTTGTCAAAAAACATCAAATATAATGGTTTTATACAATATTAAGTTGTTTTGAAATAGTGCTGACCAGCATTTGTTAATATTTACCAAAATTTAATATTAACTGACAAGAAATAGACTAACAAAAAAGTTTGGTACTTGTAATGAATGGGTATCCAGAGGATTTCAGTACTTTGAGGGAGAATCCCGACTCTGTCCCATAAATGGCCGAAGCAATTTACGATTTGAAAGCTCTGAAAAAAAATGTAGAAAACAGGCGACACTAAGCATGCGAAGGATTAGGTTAAGGGTATGGTTAAAAAAAATTTCAGCCCCTCTAAAAAAAGAAAGTTGAAAAGATTTCCTCAAAAAAAAAAAGAAGAAAGAAAAGAAAAGAAGGTGACTTTCAAATCGTAAACTGATTCGGCCATTTCCGGGATTGGCTCGGGATTCTCTGTCAAAGTACTTCCACCCCTCTTCCATAAAGCTAAATTAAACTAAATATTAGCCCACTTTTTTCGTGCTAGCGGCTGTGTTCCCAAATTCATAATGATCGGTTAATTAGTTTAGGAGTGTATCCTGTACATACAAATATACAAACATAAAAAAAAACATACCTAACTTTATATAGATAGAGATCTGGACGAAAACCAAGTTAAATGTGTGAGATATTCTAACGATCCCTATACTACAATTGAACTTGAAAATGTAAAAACGTAACCAGAGCGTGTTGAATGGTCTTGTCAGTATGCCAGCTTCAATGAATTTGTCTAAAAATAAAATAATTAGTAGAATTCCTACCACCACCACCACCACCACCAATTAATGGCATTGTACACAATTATGTATTTTGCATAATAACAATAATAGCAATATTTTTATTAAATTACATTTTCATCCAGCCTTCGGGCTAAGATAAGAGTATAGAATATTCGTTTATCGGGAGATCATCCTCCCAAACATTACCTTCTCCGAAAAGAGAGAAGGATAGGTTTATCACCTATCGCCTTAGGCGCCTACACAAGGATATGCAGACGAATCTAATCAAGCAAGTTTTAATTATAAAGTCTTACATGAAAAAGATTTTGATTTTTGTAAAAATTATAACTGTTTGGTGCAGGAGAGACAGTCTGCTGGGATCAAAGTGTAGTATCTGTTCCGATGGATACTACACCCCATAGACCGGTATTGTCTTGGCCTTCGAGGCTTGATTTACGTCGATCTATGGGTTTGTCCTGTGCAGTTCTAGGAGGTTCACCCTTTGCTTTGCTTTCTCACCCTTTGCGAAGAGGTTAGTTTATTGCTAATCGTCTGAGGCGCCCCCTACCGGGGAATGCCGACGAGGCGGCCCAGGCAATTTTTAAAGGTCAAAGTGCTCTTCCTCTAGGGTGCTGACTTATCAAATCCCACTTTCCGACCTTGTGTCACATCTTACCGCTGTGGGAGGTAGATAAATAAATAGACAGTCTATTGATTACGGCTTGCTATTGTGAATTCGGAATAGCGGCATGCTGACTACGGGTTGCCCCTTCTTCTGATATGTCTTTTATCTTCATCGTCCCTCTTTGCCAGAATGATGCCAAGAGTGTATCCTCGGTTGGTATGAAACCAGTCGACGAACCAATCATTCGGAATGAATGGTGGAAAAACCTGTCTGAGAAAGGGAGGAAGGGTGGTTAATTGACAATTTGTAAAGTAACGGAAATGTCACTTCAAGAACAGTAACTCTCGGTGAATGTTTATAGCAATTCGTAAGTACGAGTTATCCCGCTTTGTTGATAATTCCCTGGATGTGGAGCTAGAAATCGTGTCTCGCGAATTAAGTGTCAATCCTGGGACCAAAATACAGGTGAGTCTTGCAAAAGTACAGGTAACTTTTTTTCTCACCTTAATGATCAACGTCTGATTATAATACGTAGAATTTGGTTGTAAAAATATTGCTTCGTATTTATTTGTTTTGTTTATTATCCGATGTTTTGACGAGGGGTCAACAACTGGGTTAGATAGACAGGGCTAGAGCAAAGAAAAAAATAAAAAAATAAAATAAAAGTACATTTCAAACACATTAGTTGACAACGAATGTGTTTGAAACGTTAGAAACACGACGAATACCACTTTTAAACATAAAAGTTTCTCTATGGATTTGAAAATAATGTTTATTTTTTGTTTTGTGGAAACTTTACGATATATTTGTTTAAAATCTCTATATATTAATAAAATCGTGTGACTACTTTTCGTGCGCGTGCTTCTCGCATCTACGTAACTTACACATCATTATTATGTTAATTTACTATTATTATTATTACCCAAAATATTGTTTTTAGTGCTAAGAAAGTATCAAAAATAAAAAAGGAATGGCAGAAAAGTACCAAAAATAACTTTAAAAAAATCTTATTTAAAAATAAAAATTACATTCACCAAAACAAGTCTGCCATTTTAATATTTTGTTAATATTTTAAAAAGAAAAGAATGAGTGGGATGGAGCAGAACTTTTTTTATGCCGGCCACTGCCTGCCACCAATCACGATCAAGGATTTGTCTCAAGTGATTCAAATTAACCAATCAATGGCAACCATTTGAAATTGATGGAAATTCGTCTGCTTCGAATATTTAAAATATAAAAACCGGTGTTTTTACGTCTGCGCTGAATATTTGCCAATTTAACTTTTTTTTTCCGGTTCATTTATTTTTATATTTTTACTTTTCAAAATAGAATTAACGTTAAAGTGTAGTAGAAATCTTTCTAGACTGCAGCAATTTTAATTTTATTTTCGTCCCAATCGAAAGTGCCCCTTTTTTTGGGGGGGGGGGGGGAGAGATGTATGTGTTGTGAGTGGCTAGCGATTTGTTTCTGTTCGCCTCACTCTTGTTCCTATTTACTGCAGAAGTACACCAGTTCGGTTTTTAATGTAGGGGAAATACAGCTCCCCAGAAATAGGGACATCAGATTGGGACAAGAATTAAAATTGCTGCAGTCTAGAAGGATTTCTTCTTCACTAACCGCGTAGTTACAGCTAGTATGAAGTGATTTAAAGTTGTTTTTTTTTTTTTCGTTTTTTTAACGAGTAAAGGTTAAAGGTGACTTTCGACGTCATGGATTATTCGGGTAATTGGCGACATAAATTATTTTAAATGAAATACAATCGAGAAATTAGTCAAAAACAATTTATTTTGGTATACCTACATTTGTGACCTATTTGCGTTAAAAAAGATTTAATATTTAATGGAAGAACAGTGAAGTTATCGTAAATATTGGTTGTGAGTAAAGTAGCAAGGGGTCCGGTGCCTTATTTCCTGAAAAAAAGAAAAGAACGATGTCTGACCCTTATTACTCACAACCAATATATACGGTAATGTAACATGCTTATATCTTCTATTTTTAAACTCAACTAGGTCACAAATAGGTAAGTAATCGAAAATAAATTGTTTTTGACTAATTTCTCAACTTATATTTTCTTTTAAAATAATTTGTCGTCAATAGTATTTTTTTTTTTTTTTTTAGAAGCTAAAACTGAAAAAAATCTTAACCTAACCCTTGGCATGCTTAGTATCGTCTGCTCTTTTACATTTTTTTTCACTGCTTTCAAATCGTAAACGGCTTTAGTGATTTCTGGAACTGACTTTGGAGTCTCCATCAAAGATCTGCTGGATGCCCAAGTACCAATTATTTTATAAGAAAATTAAATTATTTAAGTTTGGAATTAATACAAAAACAGCGACTTGTTTCTTTACTAAATTCGGTACTTATATCGATCTTGACCCAGTTCAGTTATTCTACGCAAACGCCCGAGAGATGACGAGCCGATTTGTACCAGACGACAATTTTGATACGGTGCTGCGTCCTATGATTTTAAGTTATATTTTCAAGAAATTTTCTAAAAGAAACAAAAAAAAACAAAACAAACAAAACATAGCGAAGTTAGTAACTTCGCTATGTTTTGTTTGTTTTGTTTTTTTCAAGTTACTGTTATCAAATAAATATTTTTTGTTATTTTGATACGTTTCTGCGTCCTATAATTTTTAGTTATATTTGCAAGAAATTTTTTAAAGACCAAAACAAATAAAACAAGCAAAACAGCGAAATTACTGTTATCAAATAAATATTTTTAACCCTAACAACAACAAAAAAAAACAAAACAAGCCAAACATCATAATCATAGGACGCAGCACCGTATCAAAATTGTCGTCTGGTTGCGACAAGAAACTCAACGGAAACTGTGTCAAGACCGATATAAGTACCCTAAATTCTTAATTTGTGGTGATATTAAAAAAAAAAAACATAAAATAAATAAAATTATAAAACGACGGTTTAGTTCGTGATAAATTCCTATTTTAGTCACATAAATTATTTAGAATGAAAAGGGTTTCACAACTGTCCTCAAACGACTTAATCTTTCTTAAAAACATGATTTAGCAAAAATAAAAATTAAAAACCGTAATTTATAGCTAGTTAACTGGTCTGCGACACATGTTAAATTATTGTTCACTTGTAGGAAAATGGTGTCCATTTTAGAAACAGGAAATGGAATTTAGTTATCTCCCTTTCCTATGCCCCGGCACGCTTAGTCATTTTTTTTGTGTGGTAAATCGAAGCGTAGCACTGAACGAGTATTTATTTACTCCTCTCCAGGAGTTAGGCGCAAGGCCAGTTTTATCTTACTCCAACAAGTAAAATGTGACCCACGGTCGGGTCGGGAAAGTGGGGTTTGAAAAGCCAGCGCCCGAGAGGTGAACACTCTGGCCATTAAAAATTGCCTGGGCAGTCCCGTCGGCATTCTCCGGTAGGGGCGCCTCAGGCAGTAAGCAATAAACTTACTCCTCCCCAAAGAGGGGAGGCGAAGCCTGGGAGGGTGGACCTCCTAGAACTGCACAGGACATACCCACAGACTGGCGTAAATAAAGCTCCGAAGGCCAAGACAATACCAGTCTATGGGGTGCAGTATCCATCAGAACAGATACTACACTTTGATCTTAGCCAAAAGGCCATGGTCGAGTAGCACTGAATGAGTAACCATTTTGTTTTTATTAAACATTTTTATTTTCAGAACTACTCGTATATTTTAGATTAGTTATTTTTTGTTTGTATTGGCACCCTGGATATGTAACAGCAGTAGGCTACAAACGACAACAACACCAAGTCACTATTAATGTTTTGAATATCAGCTTAACTTCTAAGCTGGGCTCTGATTGGTGCAGGCATTTAACTTTGTTTCTGGTTTGCCCAATCAAAAACAATCTCTCATACGAGCAGAGACTGGTCCCAGAGTTGATAAAACGAGCACCGACTACCTTCTTCCTCATTCAGCCACGAGACGGCACAGCTATCTCACTCTTTCATGGCACTCCATTCAATCTCCAAACTTCTCTCTTTGGGACGCAAACCAAACTCGCCGAGCCACCAGACTCCCAAATCCAACATGACGACAGCTGCACATACGTGGACATAACAATGTAACACATACATACACACATGGACACGGTCTGACTTTAAAACATGCGTACGTATGGACTTTCTCATAATATCAACTCTTCTCTCTTCCCTACTAACGGGACATTTATTCAACACCACATGGACCCTTTTCTAACCCTTTTCCTTGTCCAAACTCCTGGACATATTATCCTCTGCTACTGACCCCTTTTCTCTGTACTGTCATTGTTCACTGGATTCCCGAGCACCGGCTATCTTCACTCGAAGATAAACTTCTCGTAGACTTTCAGCAGCCAACAAACTTTTCTAATTCATTTCCCTCACCTCTTAACGAAGATGGCCAATAAAGTTGTTTTAAATGTTAGAATGAGACTTTGTCTCTCTATTCTACAGATTAGAGTTGAGGTTAATAAAAGACATTTTTTATTTATTTAAGTGTTCTGTTTTTTCTGTTGAAAAAAAAATAGAGGAGAAAGAAGCTTTGCTAAAAAAATACATAATTTTTCAGCAGAAAAAAAAAAGCCGGACCGTTAAAGAAAAAGAACAAAAAAAAAAAAATGCCCTTCATTAACCCCAACACTAACACTAAGTCTGATGTGGCATTATGAAAAAAAAATCTGAAATATATTAGTAATTCTGAAAAATAAAAAATGTAATTTTAAAATGGCAACCATTTTGGATATATAAAAAATGGTTACTCGTTCTGTCTTACACCATGTGGTCAAGAACTGGGTGATTTTATGGGAAATTCATAGCATGAAAAAAAGTCTCATTATTTTACAGTAAAAGCGTGGGGGCAAAGAGTAAAATTTGACGAAACATTTTAAGAAAAATGAATTAAAAAATAATGCTAAAAAAATAAATTTTAAAGGACATTTTTGGAGTCTATCTGATGAAATTTTAAAAACAATTTGATCTTTCTATTCCTATCCGTGTACGGAAAATTCCCTGGTGATGATTTGAATGTGTCACAACAAAGGCCAATCCTATAACAGGCCTAGAGATCTAACGTTTGGGTTCTTTTATTAAAGGCAAAATTTCCAGTCATCAGATATCTTTTTAGCTACTAACATTTCACTCTTATTGCTCAGAGAAAAATTCATTCTGAAAGGGAATTCTAACCCATCAGCTGAGATTCTGTATTATATCATAAATTACATTCGGATTATAAGTTTGTGAGTATATTGTAAAAAGTCAGTTGAATTTTATTGAGGACTTTTTTTTCACCATTGTTTAAAAAAACAAAGTTGAAACAGTAAGTTCATAATTTGTATGATTTTGGTTATTCAGACTACATTTCTCATCTTGAGTGTTATCATCACAACGTTTTGGCCGCTGTAACCTTCGAACTCAGGAATCTTTTAATTTCTTAAGCCGAATTTGCTTGTTAGTTTTTTATCTTCTATATAAAGTAGACTTGTTTTTTCCCCCTGTAACTTTGACAACACTAGAAAAATAATCAACTGCATCACAGGCTAAACTGATCTGCTCTCCAAACTACCCTGTGTGTTCCTACGAAGGATAAAGTTACTACAAATCCATTCTCTAATCACTGCATTTTATCCTGGAAAGCTTAGTCGCACAAAAATAACTTACAAAGAGGAGGTAGCTCGCCCCTTTTATCCACCCTAATTTTTCTACTAATCCTTCCACCTACAACACCATGTGATTTCTTTACATTGGCAAAATGTTCACAAATCACTGGTAAATTAAAGAGTAACAGAATAGTATTTTTTCATTCCTAATTCATTCTATTACTACATTATGATACAGAGAAATAGTTTAAAAACGAACACACAGACAAGCATAATCCATTCTTACAACATGGTGACGATAATCAAGACATTGTAAGGTATTTTCCACCTTTTTAAATGATCATTTAAAACTAATGCTTATTTACTTCGTGAAAATAGGAAACAGAAGATTTTCTTTCTCCAATCCACGCACATAATGACTTCTTCATCTTTCACGTTAGCACATGGGATACTAATCATGTAATGTCAAAATATCAGTGTAATGTTTTAACGTCTTTTTAGTTTTGGGGGTGCTGAACTAACTACTTCGTGACTGATTTTAAAACATTGAACGGGTTAATTTGGGTCAGTTAAAGTAAGACCCATAAAAATAAGCAATAAATATTTTCATACTCAAAACTTTATTTAGACTAGTTGAACATTTAGTCCACCAATTGGTGGAGGAATATTAATATTTTTGTTTTCTTCTGATTTCGGCAAATTTATTTTCGTGAAACTAAAGATTCTGCTTATATAGGCGATTACGTGTGAACATTCAAAATATTTCAGAAGACTGAAATACCATTTATTTAAATCTGACGACCTGAGTGTGCCAAGTTCGAATTCAGTCGATTCTATAATACCACTTTCACTTAGGGATGTTGGCAACCATTACATGGTCCCTCCTGCAAAAATGCCGACGACAGAATTCAACTGGTATACAAAGTTGTTCCATTCTGATTCATACGAATTTACTTTACTTTAGTAAATCTTTACTATCACACCGTCATAGTTTACCCCCTAAAAAATGTTGCCACTAGTTTAGCAATTCGAGCAAATTTATTTGTTTTCATTTTTGAACAATTACATTGGCGACAAGGGCAGACAATCACAGACTTTTCAATATGAATGAGGATAAAAATGCCATCGTCAATAATATCTCGGGAATAATACTGTGTTTCTTTGGTTTAAGAGCAAAGAAAGGGTCGTTTTTTTTTTTTTTAATCCTATTCCAGTCATATAAAATATTCAGAATGAAGTAGATTTCAGCATTATTTTCCAAACTTTTTTAATTGACAAAACTCAGCAGCATTTTTTATGCTTTCACTTTTTTTTTAATGTTACAACAAATAAGTGCTACAAAACGCAATAAAATTTATTTTTCTACTAACCTGCACAGTTTTAAACTTCTGAAAGTGTTTTAAAGTTGTTTTTTATTTCAATATAAGATTTTTTTGATATCCACTCCTTCGGATACAGTAAAAAATCCAAAATGGCTGACCCATGTGTTGCTACTGGTGTTTCATTTATTAAATGCAGTTAAAAATGACTTACCATTAACTATAAGTCCGATTGGCAACACTCCCGGACTTAGTTATTGGTAGGGTAGTGGCATTCATGTGTAGTATGGTTAACAGAATATACAAGAAAATACAAATATTGTTTCTGTATTTCATTTTAGTGTAGGAAAAAAAAATCCCCCCCCCCTAAAAAAAAACACCACAAAATTGAAATACTATAATAATATATACTTAGTTAACACACACACATACATACATCCAGCATCAAACCATATTACCTCTAAATGGTCCGAAAGTGCGTGCTCATTTTAATTTAATTAATATAAGAGACTGGTCCCCCATTCTAAAAGCTAAACAAATTAAGTTTTTGTCGAAATTCCTTTTCGGATGATATTTTTTCAGTTAAATCATTTTCATATCCCCTCACCCCATCCAACGCCGGTATTATATAAAATTTTGATGTCATAATCTTTCTTAAGATTTTCTTTTCATATCGACATCAATGTTTATTCAATAAATACCATTTTTTTTATTCATTTACCTTTATTTATTCAGTTACCTGTCTCTTCATTTATAGGAATTAATAAATCATCATCATTATCATATTCTGTTTAACTACCATTTTACATGCTTGCATGCATTGGACGGATTTAAGAAATTGACTCCCAAAGTAACTTATCTCTGCCCAGGTCTTTATTTATCCATTTCCCTCAGGTCTATTTTATCATTTCCTCCCATGTTTTTCTTATCATATTTTTGCATAATATCCACTTTTTATCTGCTTATTGAACAGTTATCTCTACACTGATGATTCCACAAGAATGAAACGTATACGTATGTCGGTAATAATTAAATATTTATTATTAATAATTATTATATATATTATTATTATTGATTTTAATCAGGTTTAAACTTTCATAAGGTTTAGTATCATTATATCTGGATTTTTATTTTCGTAAGTTGACATAAAATTTGCGCAAAACTGTTCTGTTCATGGAATTAACTTTATCCATCCTGGGACGGGTATTTTTTAGTATATCTAAATATCTATATGTATGTATGTATATATATATATATATATATATATATATATATAGATATATGAGTTGAAGTTTAAATGTTTTTCTTGCTTAATTTCTATATGTGATGTGGACATTGATGAAGAGACCTTTCGGAATAATCTAAAATACAATACAAAATAAAATATTCCAAATCGTTTTAGAAACGATCGTATGCCAAATATTTGTTTAAATTTTTGGAACTGATATAAATAATGTACTAATTTTATTTATCTCAACTTACCTGATATATATATATATATATATATATATATATATATATATATATATACGTGTAAATTAGTCGTCCAAGGCTATAGCAATGCGATGTGGTTGCCGTGAGATGGAAAAGTGAAAAGAAATAAACGCAGGGAGAAAGTAAAGTGAAACTCAAAACGATTTATTAATAATTTCACGAAAACTGATTAAATACCAAATAGTATTTTTTTTTTTTTTGGTAAGTAACAGATCGGCAAAGGGTAATCTTAAATTTTCGAAAGAACAACTTTCATTATCAGAAGACAACAATAGAAGATTGGTATTTAATCAGTTTTCGTGAAATTATTAATAAATCGTTTTGAGTTTCACTTTACTTTCTCCCTGCGTTTATTTCTTTTCACTTTTCCATCTCACGGCAACCACATCGCATTGCTATAGCCTTGGACGACTAATTTACACTTACATTTACCAGCAATGCTTCAAGCAAACTACAATCTCCTTTTATATATATATATATATATTTAAATTTTTATTTTAATAAAAATATCTGCATCTAACACATGGTTCTTTGAAGGCATTTTGCCTCTTTCTTTATGTTTATATATATATATATATATATATATATATATATATATATATATATATAAACAGCTGATGATCCCCGTGTTAATATTAGACGCTTAAGGTCTCCTGTTTTTGTTTCACTCTTAGATAATTACCCTTTTTTTATTTTTATTTTTACTTATATTTTTTCATTTATTAATTTTCCAACGAATGTTAAGTCTGCAGTATCTTGGATTTAGTTAGTTTGTCTGGGAATTTAAACTGCATTTTACATTTTTTTTTTTTTTTTAATGACTCAAAGCTTCTTTAGACTATATATATATATATATATATATATATATATAATAAAAAATGGAACTGATATTTTGACATAATGAAAAAAGGAAACCCCCAAAATATTATTTATATATTCATCAACGTTTCGTCTTTATTTCAAGACTTCATCAGGATGATTGATATGAAGAAAATGATACACAAAGTACAAACAAAAAAACAAAAAAAACTTGTACTTTGTGTTATTTTTTTCAGGCCAATCATCTTGAGGAAGTCTTGAAATAAAGACGAAACGTTGATGAATACATAAATAATATTCTTTGGCTTTCCTTTTTTCATTTTCCGTATATATATATAAAATTTTGGTTCTATTGGTTAGAAAGAAATCCAATAGAGTGCTCGATTATTTAATAAGAGTGTAGTATATGTTTATTTATATAATTACAGAAGTTCAGATCAACATGGTACCTTAGGTTTCATCTGGGAGCAGAACAAGGCAAAAAAAAATAGCTGTTTTTTTGAGTTTTAATTATAAGCCACCCTACCGCTGTCGTCAGCCATCTTTTGACCTGTGGGATTGCTCATAAGGGAACTCGGTTGTATCATGGGAGTCATTCGCTGTTTTTAAAAAGTATTTTGCTGGGGTTGGAATATTTTTGTTGAATATTTTTGTGCTGGCCTCTACATCCTTCCTTGGTTATATTTTGCAAAAAGATATCTTTTTTTTCTCCTGTGTCGATGGGCTATATATATCTATCTATCTATTCTTTTTTTTTAGTCATGTCTGCTGCCGAGATGTTCCAGTCCCCATCTGGGGAGAGAACATTCGTCTACCAAGATAGATTACCATCTCTGCCGCTGCCACCATTGTCGCAGACTTTACAAAAGTATCTTCAGTCAGGTAAGTGGAGGGGAAGGAGCAGATTATCAAAGCCGGGGGGGGGGGTGAAAGAATTTTGCTAGAGAGGTAAATAGTTTTGCACCACATTTATGTCCCCTTACGAAGATTAAAATCAAGATATAATGCTATTTAACCTTATGCGAATTACACTTGGATGGACAATCTTTTCCAAAGTAGACAATATCATGAAGAGTAGAAAGTACACTATGAACATTAAGCAAAAAGTGTTCAATGAATACATCATACCTGTTATGACATATGGTAACGAAACATGGGCACTTAATAATGCAGCAATAGAAAAGCTAAAGTGGCACAATGCAAAATCGAACGCATTATGCTCGGCATCAGTTTACATGAAAGAAAAAACACCTGGATCAGAAAGCAAACTGAAGTAAATGATGTCATCACCACCATACGAAAAGCAAAACGTAGATGAGCAGGTCACTTTTCGAGATGTACAGACAACAGGTGGACATATAGGGCGACAGAATGGACCCCTGAGGTAATGGAAAAGACTTACAGGAAGGCCAAAAATCTGGTGGAAAGACGACCTCGACAACCAACTGGGTCCTATTTGGCCATGCCTAGCCATGGATGAAACAAGGTGGAAAGAAATCAGAGAGGGGGTTCCTCCGTCCATGAGTGATAAAAATCAAAGTCTTACTGATGAATGATGAACCGTATGTTTAGCATCTTCATTTCAATTTTTAGAAAACGTCTCAAATTTAAGGAGTCTTAAGAAACTGAAATTCAGAGAATCTTGCTTAATTGGTGTCTAATGACTATGGGTCAAATTTAATGCAAATCTGAAATATTTTAATTTTCAAATGGAAGGTTGTGCTCATATTATGCTCTCTAAAAACCCTTCAACATATTCCAAAGAAACTGAAATGTGGAATATTTATTAATTGATGTCTAATACTTATTGTTAAAATTTCACCAAAAATCAGAGGTCTCTGAATTTTCATGAACGACTTTCACCCCCTCTTTGCATAAAACTTAATTAAACTAAATACAGCCCACATTACTCACCCTTACACATAGCAGCTGTGTTACAAAATTCATAATAATCAGTTAATTAGTTTAGGAGTGAATCCTATACATAGAACTATAAAAGCATAAACACATAAATAACTTTATATAGAGATAAAATTAGATTGTGCTATTAAATGTTGTTAAATTTATTAAATTGTTTATTTTATTTTAAAATTTATCAAATTCTAATGTATAAAATAACTCGTCTTCCATAGTACGTCCACACGTCACAGATGAAGAATACATGCAGACGTCATTTCTGGTGCAGCAGTTTGAAACTGGAGTCGGAAAAGACCTACACAAAAAATTGGATGAAAAAGCAACGAAAGAACGGAATTGGGTAAGTAGGTTAAAATTTGCAGATTACCCATCAAAAAAAAAAAAAAAAATACTTTAGATGCTTAGAAATGTACAAAACTATTTTTTTCATAGATAAGAACATAAGTCAGTTGTGAGACGGCATACCTCCGCCTTACAATGTAAGGACGGGCCGTATTATCCGGGTCTCACTTCTCCATATTGTATGAAATATTCCTGTAGTTATGCCATGGAAACGTTGATAACTCAAAAACTATTTATTTGATAAAGCTAAATTTTGCATGGTCGTTACTATTATTAGCAGCAAATCCATATATCAAATTTGGAAAAATCGGAAATTGAAATTCCATCAAAATGTCTACCGTCACTGAACTTTTTAATGGCATATAAGATGCAGGACTTTATTGGCTACAATATGGGCAAAGTAACAAGTCTCTATGATGGACAAAAACCAAGTTATTGATAAAAGTGTTACTTTTACCTTTTCGGTCACCTTGACCTGTAACCTTTGACCTAGATATCTCAAAATTAAATCAGTTCTTAGTTAGACCATGACTGATATTTTTACCAAGTTTGGTGACGATTGGTCAAGCGATGTGGACGCTAGGTTGTACACAAACAAACAAGCAAACATGGTGACAAATCAACAAACTCCATCGAAAATATAACCTCTTTGCCGCCGGAGCTGACTAGGCTAGGAGTTCCCAACCTAAAATTAAATGCGAGATTTTTACATTTGCCATACCTAAGTTCAAATTTCACGTAAGTCTAAAGGATTTTTTTTTCACTGGATCTATGTTTTATAAATTTAAAGAAATTCACATAACATGATAACATAAAAAAAAACATGAAAGAAATATTAAAAAATAAATAAGTGATCTTTTTTCTTTCTTTTTTTTTTTTAAATGTAAATCGCTCCAGACAAGGCATGAAGCCACTTGATATAAGCAGCTAACTTGATAATCTGCAAAAAATAGACATAAAGAGTACTCGGCATTAGTTCAAAACAAATTATTTTTGCTTAAAAAACATAATTTATAAAACGGGAGGCGCTAGCTAAAGATGGACATTGACATACCTAAGTACTGTACCAATACTGCTCTAGTTTTAAATAAATAATTAATATCTATATAATAATAAGCTACGGCAATTTCATGTCCGTATGTATTTTATCACCCACCAGCTTTTTTTAAAAAAAGATGAGATCGCCCGATCCCCGAAGATGCAATGCAAAAAAAAAAATTAATGTTTTTAATTTCGTCTGATATCGCTGCTGTACTGAACATGAAACTTGAACTTAAATACACTTTTTTGGCTTTCGGGTTAAGATCAAAGTGTAGTAACTGTTCTATCCAAAGATGGTACAATAATGTTGCGGGGTCTGCGTTTATGCCGGATGTCCATGGAATGGAAATATGTCACAGACTCCTACACGAGTTTGTAGAAATAGACCCCTATAACCAGATCTGAAACTTCATTAACCAGCATACTTAGATAAGTATGTTTCAATTTGAACAAATGTGGTATAATAATTTCGTGGGGGTCTCTGTTTGCGTCAGACATCCCTATAATGGAAATATTCATTTAGCTGATAACATTACGTGCTGTCTCTTATTACATCCGGGGTAAGTTGTATAGCAGCTGTGTCAGGAGCGTCATGATATATGGCAGTGAATGCTGGGTCCTCGCCCAGTCCTCTCTCGCCAGTCTGCAGCGCAATGACAGATCCATGATCAGACGGATCTGCAATGTGAAATTTGACCAAACCCAACACATTAGGTCAGGATTTGCTGAAAGCACTACACTTGCCCAGAAAAGGTTATCCTAAAGATGAATCGATTACGTTGGTATGGTTATGTGGAACGTTCATCCTCCTGGATGAACCATTGCAGAAGTATGAATGTCCTAAAGCGCAGGAAGATTGGCTGGCTAAGAAAAATTTGGAAGTAAGTGATTGGACAAGACTGCACAGTGGAATTTAGAGACTGCTGACTCGCTGAACTATGAGAAGTGGAGAGTGAGCTTGCATAATATCAGAAAACGTCTGACCTCATAACAAGGGAAAAGTGACATTAAATGAATAGAAGAAAAGAAGTTATATACAACAAATGAAGGATACAACTGTGGAATTTCCACAGGTTCCACCTATACTTTATTATTATTATCATCATTATTATTATTAGTAGTAGTAGTATGTTAATGTTGCCTCTACCCTCCCAAACAGCTGGTATTCCAAGTGTTCTTTATGCTAAATTTAATCAAATTTTGACCAATACTTTTGTAGACTCTAAATGTTTTTATTATTATTAGTAATAGTAGTAGAATCTATATAATAATACACTAAGGCATTTCGTGTTCATATATACGTTATCACCTTCCACACACATTTAAAAAAAAAAAAAAAAAATGAGATCGTCTGATCAGCAAATATGATAATGCGAAGAAAAAAAATTCTGACTTCATCATTTTAAAATCAATTGTTCCCAAATCAAATTATGCCGTCCTGTGTACGATTTTAGATAAATACTTATAAAAAAGTGACATTGATTTGAAGAATGTTTAGCTGATAATTATTTTTACAGTAAGAAAACAGAATATTGTTTTAAAAAGAATTAAATGGTTACAATTTTAAATATAAATAAAGATTTTAAATAAATACGTTTTATTGATTTGAAGAATATTTTATTTTTACGGTAAGAAGACAGAATATTTATTGTTTTAAAAAGAATTAAATAGCTACAATTTTAAATAAATACAGAAGAGACATATTCGTTTTATTTATTTAAAGAATATTTAGCTGACGATTATTTTTTTATGAAAGAATAAAGGGTGATTTTTTTTCTTAATAGTATTAATTCAGACAGACATTTATTATTTCAAAATGAAATATTATTATTAACAGCTATTAAGTTATACAGATTGATGTAAAAAACACTGGAATTTCCACGAGTTCGCACTAGTTGGTTAATAAATGCTTATAGGGAAATTACTAAATTGAATTGTTTTTATTAGCTATTTTTTTTAAAACTTTAATTCGGCAAAAATAATGGATTGTTGCCAGATGTGACACTCCCTGACAATGAAAGCTGATTTCTACTGGTGTTCTTTATGTTCAAGGGAAAGTTGTGACTGGAGGCCTATTTCAAAAGAAACGAGCTGGGAGCATTTTAGTTTCCATTCTGTTTTACTCTAGTTACCTCTACCAAAGAGGTTATGTTTTCGGTCAAGTTTGTGAGAACTGATTTAATTTTCGGATATCTAGGTCACGGTCACGGAAAAGGTGAATGTCATGCATTTGACGATAACTTCGGTTCTGCTCGTTGCAGAGACTCACTACATTGCCCATATTGTAACCAATGAAGTCCCGCATCTTTATATGGCTTTGACCATGAAAATTTTGGTCAAAGTAGAAAATTTTGCCAGAATTTCAACTTCCGATTTTTCTAAGTTTGATGCATGGATCTGATGCTCTTTGATAACAATAACCACTATGCAAAATGAAAATCTGATGAGATAAATAGTTTTGAGTTATCAACATTTTCATGGCATAACTTTGGAAATACTTCATACAATATGGAGAAGTAAGGCCCAGATGAAACTTTGGCCAGTCCTTACGTTGTTAGGCAGAGGTATGCCGTCTCATGACTGACTTATGTTCTTGTTGATTAGCTTTAATAATTCAAAGATTTTGCAATGTTATCTAAACAGCCAACATGCAAATACTGTTGAATCCATAGAACCACTTTCGCTATGAATGTTGGTAACTTCCACATGGTCCCTCTTGTGAGTACTTGATTAAAAAAAAAAAAAAAAATGGGGGGGGGGGGATAATGCCAACAACAGAATTAAGCAGTTTAAAAAAAAAAACTTAACCTGTTGATTCATACAAAAAAAAGAAAACTGTAAGTGAACAATAGACAATAGGTAGTTACAAGTTCGGTAACTTGTACTACCATCGTACCTCTTTGTTGTCGTTGACATTCTTTTTATTTCAACTGATGAGCCACCACTTATCAAGATTAAGTCACTCTAGGGTAAGGGTTAAATAGATGGATTTATAAAAATTAGGGGCCTTACATCTTGAAAGCTTTCCTTTTTTTCTTGCTTCCCTCCCTCATCATTTTAAACACTAGTTGTAATGTGTGTAAGCGACTAATAGAAACAGCAGCCAATTGAACGGCCAACATGCAAATATAAAAGTGTTTATTACTGTAAAGTGTTCAATACAATAGGTAGTTGGGTAACTTGCTTGTAATGTATACGAGGAATGGTCCTGCTATACTTGTGCTACTGGCATACATCTCGAGACTACATCGTCGTTGATATACTACTCTGGGTCGTTCATTTGTATCAGGGAAGAGAGTGTCAATACTTTCTCTACAATAAACAACATTCTTGATTTTAAACTTGGAATAACTTTACTTTATTTAATTGATGTAAGTAGAAAATTTATTTATTTTCCATGGGTAAAAATATTTAAGTTTTATCTTTTAGTTTTCTTTCTCTTACTTTGATTTTTATATTTTATGTTTTGTTATCTTACCTGGAATTAAAGTTTCTTTTTGTTTTTTATTTACTAGCAGGAAGACCCGACGTTGCCCGGGATTGAATGAGGAACACTACTATGTCGTTTTTCACTATGCTTATAGCATCATAGCACTTTCTTTTTTTTTAATGTCTCCCCCCCTCCCTGTTCCGCCCTGAAATTTTGAAAACCTCTCTGAATTAGTGTCTTATACATATGGTTTAAATTTCATTAGAATCGAATATATATATATATATATATTTGAACTTTTAAGGGGGTTCTGCCCCCATAGCTCACTTAGAGGGGGGGGGGGGGACATGCAGAGATCCGGCACATAGAGGGGAACGCAAGGATTCGGGACCATTTCTATTGTCTTCCCCAGAAAATTGTATACATATGATATAAATTTCATCAAAATAGGATGTTTTTGAAGTTTTAAGGGGTGAAGTTAAGGGGCTTAGAGATTAGAGAACACTTCCATTGTCTTCCCCGGAAAATTTTACATAAGAATACACTTTGAGTTTTTATGTAGATTCTCTAACCTTTATTTCTATAGGAAACACACACACATATATTGACATATATATATATGTATATACTAGCACGGCAACCCCGCGGTGCCCAAGGGGCATGAATAACAAAATAGAAAAGTTTTAAAAAAAAAGGATTATTATTTAAAAAAGTAACATTATTTTAAAACTTCTCTCTCCCCCCTATCTCCCTTTGTCTCATCCAGCATCATCTCTTATCCCATCCCTCTCTCTATCTATCTCCCTCTCTATCTATTCTACTTCTCCACTCTCTCTCTCTTCTCCTTTCTCACTCTGACCGCTCTCTCCTATATCTCCCTTTCTCATCCTCGTGTGCTACCAGATCAGGCTGTCTGAAGATATCGGCGTCCTGACTTAAAATGCACCAAATATTGATGTTATTGTTTTTTTCCCCCTTTTCCCTTTGCAAAAAACTCAATCACGTTCTACAAAGCTAAAAACAACCAAACCAAACACCATGAATAAATATTTGAACATATAAAGAACTTGAAGCATAAAAACTTTTACCAAAATGACCTGATTCGGCATTAAATAACCCGAAAAGGGTTGATATGTCATAAAACAAAAAAAAAAACCCTCTCTCATCCAATCTCCCTCTCTCTCTCTCTACTACCCACTTTCGCTTTCTCTGGCAACTGGAAAACATCGTTGACAAATTATTACATATTATTGTACACTGTTTTAGGGGGTCTGTGTCAAACTCCTTTTAATGTAATCTTTAAAAACTTATATAGCCCATAATAATCTCTTATGTGTATATATTCTCTATGACAAATTTCATTGCAATCGGTTCATTATTATTGGATGCTGGTTTGGGGGGGAGGGGGTCTGTAAATATGGGGCCCATTGACCCCCAAAATGGATCTTGATCAAATTGAAAATAGTCGTTAGCTTTCTCAAGAACAATTACATAAGATTCAGTCATAAAATAATTTGTAAGTTCCACAAACAATTTTCTATAGGGAACGCACAAACATCGACATTGTATATATATATTTTTTTTTAATTAAAATTTCATTCTAATTGTTTCTAGCTGGAAAAGTGGTGGCAAAATGTTGCTTATCTTGACATCCGAAGTCCTATTGCACCTTTCATTAACACGGGAGGTTCAGGTCCTTATTACAAGCACTACTGGCCGGCCAAAGACGGCACCCAGGTGGAACGTGCTGCCCTCTGCCTTTACTACACGCTACAATGTTGGAAAATGATCTACAAGTAAGTTCAATGCATAATTAACTTTTTAACTGGTTAAAACCAAACGTAATATAAACTTCCCTGCAGTTTACAACATGGTTGTCTTCAAATCCAATGTCAACAGATTCCTGTAATTCAAACTTTTTTCCAATCCTCTCATAAGGTTCTTCATCTTTCAACTGACAATCATTCCACATTTTATTAACCTTTATCTTTGAGTGGCTTTTGGCCTTAATAAATGATGATTCATCAGTAAAAAAAAAAATTGTATGTTACGATAAAATGTGAGCTTGGCATACCAAGGTGAGGTTACTGCATCATCGTCATCATCATCATCGGTTTAACGTCTGTTTTCCATGTTGGCATGCATTAAACAACTTTTAGAAATCGACTTCCAAAGTAACCTATCTCTTGCCATGTCTTTATTTGTCCCTCTTTCTCTCGGTTCTTCAATCTTGTTGATGGTCTTTATCCCAAGTTCATTTTTATCACTTCCTACCATGTTTTCCTTTGCCTTCCCCTACCAACTGACCCTACTACCTCAACTGTTCTACATCTACTAACTCAAGAACTTTCATCCATTCTTTGAACGTGACCATACTATCAAAGTTTCCTCTTCTGCACACATTTCTCTATACTGTCCAGATTTAATCTAAAACAAAAACTGCTGGACATTCATGGTTGAAACTTGATGGACAAGTCAGGCATAGACTGAAGTTTATTTGTACCAAATAAAAATATGATTGAATTGCAAAAAGTGAATTTTATTAATAAGTAGCAAATCTACCCGGAGCAAAAGTGTAACAGTTTTCTATTAGAACTTCTATCTTTTTCTCTAGACACACACCCACACACACCCACACATAGGGGAGTTTAAATTACCTACTAGACACCATCCTCGAGTGTCTTTGGTCTCTCTGTACAAGGGTTTGTCAGAACAACCTGACATGAGGATACTTCACCCTACAAGTAAACCCTGACCAAATATTTAAAATAACATAGTATTCAAAGCCTAAATAAGATCGTCTCGGTTTGGCTATACACCAGCTCATACAAAGAAATAGTGCACCATCTCCTAGTGATGTTACCTCAAGTAACAGCACTTAGCTGGATACTCCACCAGACTAGATGAATTCTTGTCCTGGAATCCAGTAAGATCAAGAGACCAAAAGAAAGATATACTATAACATAATCAACTGATTAATTGGGGAAAGGAAAATGAATGTTAACTTCTTTACTAACTCAACACTTGAGAGCTGAAGGAGTACTTTATTAAAACACGCAAATATCTATGTATCTCATATAGAGATCAAGTGTTAGCCCCAGGAAAGGGCCTCTTGATTTCTGAGAACTTCGACTGAAGTAAAATGAAACAAGAGAAACAAACATACATCTGCCCTTTATATAATAAATTCCATGGGTGGCATTTTTGGAGGATATCTCTGTATCTATATTAATAAAATGATGAGACCATTTTGCGTGTGTTTGATTTTCTCGCCTCAACGTAACTTTGATAATTTTAATTTTTTTAAAATTTACTATTAGTCGAATGTTTATTGAAATAAAAAATGAAATAGAATGAACTAAAATTAATTAATATTCACTCATACACAAAGCTGACACTACGTAGCCAGTTTCCTCCCTCCCTGTATTCGTAATGTAATCAGCACCCCCTTTCTATCAGTCTGCTTGCTGATTTGGCATTTCTGGCTCTTAGCTTCTTATCTATATTAGTAAAATTATTAGACAACGTCATGTGTGTGTGTGTGCGTGTTTTTCTCACTTCAGCGTAACTTTGATAATTATGCATTGAATTATTCTTTTTTCTAAGCAAATATTTACTCAAATTATTTCAAAATTTACTAAAAAAAAAAAAGTATTAATGCGATTCCAAAAAAATGAAAAGAAAAAGTGAAACAAAATGAAAATAAAAAAATAAAAAAAACTTTTCATCAACGTTGGGTTGATACAGCTAGTTTCTTATAAAGTAAGTAGTTGAGGGCAACCCAAAGTAGCCAATGAAAAGGGATTTCATTGGCTACTACGCTGACATGTAGGGGATGGCGCAACTCTATTCCCTAGATTACTCCACTTACCCTTGATCCTCACCTTATAATGCTGAGTGTTTATAGCAAGGAGGCCATTTTTGACATAGAATTGAACCAGTCTCTTGGCTCATTAGCAAACACTCTAACAATTATGCCAAATAGGTTGGTACTGATACTACTACTACTTTAGTCTTTTTTCATTTTTCTTCTTTATTTATGTCATTTATTTATTTACATAATCCTGTTACTCTTTTTCATATGCTGATGCTGCTACTACTACTATTTTAGTTTTTCTTTATTTACGTGAGGAATGTCTTTTTCTCGCCTCTTCCCTGCAGCTTCTTTCTCACAGAATAGACGTTGCTACTCTTTCTCCGCTCTATCATTATTTTTACGATAGGTGCTCGACTGAGCCTCAATCTCTGGAGTAAAACATTCACAGCAAAAACACATCTAGCTAAAACCACTGAAAATAATTTTCTTCGCCTGGGTACCTAAAACTAAACAGAACTTCCATAAGTAGAGTTTCTTTCTTGTTCGACTGTGAAACACAATACCATGGGGCTGCATCCCAGTTGACTACAGCATGGTTGTTTTCAAATCCAATGTCAACAGATTCTTGTTGAACCGTCCCATTGAGTAATCGATTTCATCTCGGATCTAACCATGGTCTGCAATCCTCAAGGTGTTTGTCTCACCATCCACTTGACACAAACCATTAACCCTTGTCCTTGAGTGGCCTTCGGGCCTTGATGAGCGGTGACCCTTTAGTAAAAAAAAAAAAAAAAATACGCCTACTCTCTTTTTCTTACGCTGCTGATAAAAATAAATGGATCGATCATAGCTGAGGATGATCTGAAGGCTCCCTTTTCATTGGCTATTATACAGAGATGTAGGGGAGGGTGCCACTTCTTTCCTTTGATTGATCCACTTACCCTTATAGTTCTGAGTGTTTAGCTAGGAGACATGAAGTATCATTTTTGTGTCTTTGGTATGACTCGACTGAGGATTGAACTCTGGTTTCTCGGCCCATTAGCAAACACTAATACAAATTCATTATTGACGATTGTCTGTTAATTTGTACGTATTCAATATATTTTTAAAGAACTTGTATTATATTGATGGGTTGTATATTAAACTTTAAAAGCTCAATTGTTTTTGAAAGTTGTGATCCCCTTTTCTGGAGTGGATGATATTTCCACCTTCTCCCATACACATCTCTCTCTCTCATTTTCATTATTGAAACTTGACAGCTATACATCGTAATCTAATTTTTTATCTTTTTTGTTATCTTTTAATTTAAAAAGATATTTTTTTAATTGTTTTTTTAAATTTTATTTTAAATTTATTATTTTCTAAATTTGTTTAAAAAAAACTTTTTTTTAATCTAAAACTTTTTTTAATTTTTTATTTAGAGAAGAGATACGTCCAGACAAAGATCGTCAAGGGAACGCTTTCTGTATGAACCAATTTCGACTAATTTTTAGTACATGCCGAGTTCCAGGAAAGAAAAGAGACCAGTTGCTACATTCCTTTAAAACAGGTAATTCTAGAATAAGTCATAAGTGTTGTTACCTTTGTGATACCATTAGAGCACGGGGAGGGGCTGGTGTTGGTGTGATAGCAAGAGTTAAGAGTGGATAGAGTAAGTTCAAAGAACTTCTGCCATTACTAACCAGCAGAGCATTGCCACTGTCAACCAAGGGAAGTGTTTATCAGATGTGTATACACAATGTGATGATGTATGGAAGTGAAACCTGGCCAGTGAGGTTTGAGGACATGCATTCTATGGAGAGAAATGGTATGTGAATAATACGATGGATGTGATCTGATGACCTCAGAGGAAGATTAAATCTGTACAATACAGAGAAACGTCATTGTTTAGGTCACATTGAAAGAATGTATGAGAGTTGTTGGGTTAGTTTCAAGACAGACTTAGATCTGATAACCTTGTGCAGAACAGCAGACTTCGATGGTATGGCCATGTTGAAAGAATGGATGAGAATTGGCGCCATTCCTTTCCTGATTTCAGATTGTTGCAACTTGACTAACAGAGAAAAAGAAACTTTCTATTGGGTGCAATTCAACTTTTTGTAATACTTGTAAGCATTTGGCACACAAGAAGTGCAGCGAAATTACAGGTAGGTTGAGAGATGATAACCAGTTTGTGTGCAAGAAGTGTAAGACAATGGAAACTGATGAGAACTCAGATGTGGAGAAAGTATATTTGGATGGTGAGGTTGTCCAGAAGTTTTGTTACCTTAGTGCTACCATTAGAGCATGGAGAGGAGCTGGTGCTTGTGTGATTACAAGGGCTAGGAGAAGATGGAGTAAGTTCAGGGAACTTTTGCCATTACTAACTAGCAGAGCATTACCACTGTCAACCAAGTCTATCAGTTGCTGTCACATCGTAATCATATTCAGTTTAATGCCCGTTTTACATGCTGGCATGTGTTGGACAGCTTTTAGAAATTGACCTATCTCTGTGCAAGTTTTTATATATCCCTTTTTCTCTTAAATCCACCCTTATCACTTCCTCCCATGTTTTCCTTGGTCTTCCCCTGCCAACTGACTTTGCTACCCCAACTGTTCTACACCTACTAACCTAATCACTTGTCCATTCTTCCAACGTGATCAAACCAACGAAATCTTCTGTTCTGCACACATCTCCCTATACTGTCCACATTTAATATTCCTCTGAGCCTCATCAGAACTAAGCTTGTCTTTAAGACTCGCATTACACATCCATTGTATCATTCTCATATCATTTCTCTCCATGCAACGCCTGTCCTCAACCATGGCCAGATTTCACTTCCATACATCATCATTTCTCTCCATGCAACACCTGTCCTCAACCATGGCCAGATTTCACTTCCATACATCATCACACTGTATACACGTGCCTGATAGATTCTTGGTAACAAATAACAAATGAAAAAAAAATACAAATATTATCAAAATGTATAAGACAAGGTCTGAGGTGTCGGTTACATTTTTTTCTGATTGTGAACCTATATGCGTGCATTCACTGCACTAGCCGCAATCGTCCTATGCGTTGTACTGGTCCAAAGTTGTCAATCCGATTCAGTCAGTGCTGCAACAAAGAATTCTCATCCCAAATAAAATCACAACTCCAGGTTATAAACAAGTAACAGATTAATTTGTTGAAGGTTACAAATGAAACTTGTGTTCTTAGGTTGAATGGCAGACTTGCAAAATGAGATCTCTTATCATGGACACACAAAATCTAAGTTCCATCAACACAATAAACCCTCTTTTCCCCGAGGACCACCAAAACCCAACTGCCACCTCGAACGTCCAACTTAAATTAACTGCCAGTACTCAGAAAGACCAACTAACTGTCTGTCTCGCGCATAGATGCCAGGTATCCCGTTCCCCTTCCCATCTCCTGGGGTCCTTTCCTCCTGACCGAAAATCTTGAATTTCAATCTTTCTCACTGGTCACCATCCGACCACCTAAGAACTGGCTACTTGAGATATCCACTGGAGATAAGGGACAGATAACAGGGGATTATCAGAGAGACAATCTACGACCATAACTTTTGGTTCTCAGCCTGACTCCCTGTCTTTATGAGGCACTCACTTTATTTCAAAAAGAAATCTAGTATTGGGACGGTTAATCGGAATCGGGAATATGAAAAATCTAAACTTTTTGGGATATTGGAATCGGTATCAGAATCTGAAAATTTTTAGCCAATTCCAATTCCCAAAACTATTCTTTTAATTAATTTTTTTTTTGTATTTAAAACTTAATTTTTTTTATTGATATGGTCTTGAATCTTTGTGTTACCCTCGATGTGCCGAATATCTATGTGCCTTTACCTCTAAGCGACTCATGGGAGCAGAACACTCTTAAAATGATAATGATAAATATTTATTATTTTTAAACTATCTGTAAAACTAAAATCTATATATCATAATAACGAATTTGGGTAAAAATGGCGCCGGAAGAAATGGCACAGGTAAAATAGCACGAGTGGATAAATAGGAAAAAATGGCACAAGTGACAAATATAGATAAAAATCTCAATGTGTTTATCAAATTATTTTTTTTCAATCAATTACAAGGGAAATAAAGAAAAAAAATAGAAAGATCTATTCGTGTAATATACAAAACTTTCAAAAATAAAACCAAATATATTTTCATTTTCTTCTGTGCCCTTTTCATTTTCTTCTGTGCCCTTTTCCTTTAGCTATGCATCTATTACCTGCATGTCTGCCATTTGCATGCACCACTAAAAAAAAATGCACTTTTTTACACCGATAAGATGTATCTTTGAGAGATTGATTTTAGTAGGCACTGCGGGTTGGCGACGCTATTTGCCCATGGCTAGGTGCCCACATACAGCGCCTGGTATTTCCAAATGGTAACTCATCTAGTACTGGCCAGGCTCAACGTTGCTTAACTTATATATATATATATATATATTTATTGCAATTAAAAATTGCGATGTTAACTGTCAACAAATGAATAAAACAGATTACTTTCATCTATTTTCAACAATATACCTCCTAAAAAAAGGAAACGTACTGGTTGCTCTGAAAGGAACTTTTACCACCAACTAGAGCTTGCTTGAAGAGGTTGAGAGATGGGTACATCATTGTAAAGCTGTCCGAGTACACAGAGGTACAGCTTTCGAAGACAATAAATTTTCCACCACTCAATTGACACACCACACTGATCAAGCCAATAGATCGGCCCAGTCTTAATTAACAGGCAATGACTCCAAACACACTGAAGGTTAGAATAAAAACTGTCAACACAGCACGGAGAAAGAAAGGGGAACTCTCTAAGATTAGACACAAAAGAAGGCCAGAATTTATGAGCTTATAACCATCCATTGTCATATCTCAATTATTTTTGCTAGAAGATTTTTTTTCTGAGATTACAAAATAATCTGATATTTGACCATGCATTTCAGCCATTATTAGGCTGAAAAAGAAAAGATTACGAAATACCAAGGTTTTATGTACGACATTAAAAGAAACTGGAATCTTAGGAAGATCTCCATTATCCCAGTAACTGTAGGAGCACCAGATTAATGATAAAGAATTTCAAAAACTACTGGCGAATATACCTGGTAAACCAAGTGCAAGAGAGATACAAACAATTGCACTTAAAGGGACGGTTAGAATCTTAAAAAGATCTCTCGGCTGGAGTGGCTGAAATAACGGGTGAATGTCTGGCATCCGGTAGGATGCCTCATCCCTAGCAAAAACAAAAAGATGAGAAAATTTAAAAAAAAACACTGAGAGCATCAAATGTACATTGATTGTATTTTGCAATCCATTGAAACATTTGAAGTGTTATTGTAATAGAGATTTAGTGTCTGTCTGTAACTGAAACTGTATCATATTTGTCAAAGATATTTATTGCATCATATATATATATATATATATATATATATATATATATATATATATGATATTAAATTATGTTTTAATATTTTACTTACATACGACATCGTTTTGAGCTTTTTGCTCTCCTCAGTGAAGGGAAATGAGAATCTCAGACGGTCACGGGGCGCAAATCCGGTTCACAGAGACACCTTGAATCTGTAAGCAGTCGCCTAATTCTCTTGGCCATGGGCGGTTATCATGTGATAACGGAGAAATTAAGTTATATTTACACTGAGAGTGACGAGCGTAAACATCAAGACAGTCAAATAGAACTCAACGACAGTCGGAGTATCGGATTGAAGCATTAGGTGAATGTCTATTTTTTAATCTCTCTAAAGTGCTCAACGTTAATTTTACTTTAAGGAGCTTCTTATAATATTAAATATATATTTAATATTATATAATTCTTTATAAATAATATTTTCAAATTAACCCATATAGACATGTTTTATGCCAAACCTGCAATCATCAGTATGGGAGGAGACAATCCTTGCCAGTCACACGGCTCGAACCCCAGTACGAAAGTCATATTTAACTCAGTAGTTGGAGCGCGTACCGATGTCGTAGAAATGGGAGAGTAAATTAGCGTCTAAATAATTCAATTAATTATTTTCAATCATCTTATAATATTCATCATCATTCAGCAGAGCATTACCACTGTCGACCAAGGGAAGAGTCTATCAGGCATATGTATGCAGTGTGATGATGTATGGAAGTGAAATCTGGCCTACGAGGGTTGAGGACATGCGTTGCATGAAGAGAAATGATATGAAAATGATACAATGAATGTGTAATATGTCTTAAAGACAGGCTTAGATCTGATGATCTGAGCCCAAAGGCAAAAAAGTTTATTTTAGTTAGTTTTCACAGCACTGATAAAAAGGTAAAAATAAAGAGGAAAAACAAATTGTTAAAAAGGATTTGTATTTTCTATAACTCACAATAAGTTAAGGTTTTGTGTGAGCATTTTACAGAATACTGTAGCAATATAGAGTCTATCAGGCATGTGAACGCAGTGTGATGATGTATGGAAGTGAAACCTGGCTAGTGAGGGTTGAGGACATGCATTGCATGGAGAGAAATATGAGAATGATACGATGGATGTGTAATGTGAGTCCTAAAGATAGACTTAGATCTGATGAGCTCAGAGGAAGATTAAATCTGGGCAGTATAGGGAGATGTGTGGAGAACAGGGACTTTGATGGTATGGCCGGGTTGAAAGAATGGATGAGAGTGCTTGGGTTAGTAGATGTAGAACAGTTGAGGTAGCAGATTAAGTTCAGAGGGGAAGGCCAAGGAAAACATGGGAGGAAGTGATAAAAATGGATTTGAGAGAAAGAAGGATAAATAAAGACCTGCCAGAGATAGGTTAGAATTCGATTTTTAAAAGCCGCCCAACACATGCCAACATGTAAAACGAACGTTAAACCGAATATGATGATGATCATCATAATGATGATGATGATCATCATCATGATCATCATCATTCAACTGACAATCTATTCATCTTATTAAGCCGAGTGGCTTTTGGTCTTGATAAGTGATGACTCATCATTAGTAAAAACAAAAAACAAAACAAATTTACTTAAATAATAATTTGAAGATATCAAAAACTTGAAACATAAAACCATTTTACCAAAATGACTGGATTCTGCATTAAATAGCCAGAAAAGAGGTTGATATGCAGTAAAACAAAACAACCAAACTTCTAATGAAGAAAATTATTTTCTCTATAAATAATGTGTCTATTTCTCTTTCCCTAATTTTCTTGATTTAAACTTTTTTTTAAAAAAACTTTCTTTCCATTTTTGTTTATTAATTTTAAACTTTTCTCTTGTTTTTCAGAATCTGAAGGTGACATTCCCCAGCATGTGATGGTGCTGTGTTCTGGTCATGTCTTTATCTTGACTGTCACTGATGACGACAAAGAATTACTGACCCCTCCCGAGTTACAGAAACAGTTACAATACATCCGTGACACGTGTGATCAGGAACCAGTTGGACCCTCTGTTGGAATCCTTACAGCACACAATAGAAAAACCTGGGCAGAGGTGAGCCATTTTGTACCTTTCTGCAGAAAAGTAATGGATTACGCCATGTTGTGAACAAAGGTGGAGGAGCCGAAGTTGGGCGTCATCAAGTGTTTGTTATGGTCCCGGTCGGATGTCGTCAAGTGTTTGCTAGAATCCCGGTCGGGTGTCGTCGAGTGTTTGCTAGAATCTCGGTCGGGTGTCGTCAAGTGTTTGCTAGGGGTCCTGATCGGGCGTCGTCAAGTGTTTGTTAGGGATCCCGATTGGGCGGCGTCAAGTGTTTGTTAGGGGTCCCGATCGGGCGGCGTCAAGTGTTTGTTAGGGGTCCCGATCGGGCGGCGTCAAGTGTTTGTTAGGGGTCCTGATTGGGCGGCGTCAAGTGTTTGTTAGGGGTCCCGATTGGGCGGCGTCAAGTATTTGCTAGAGTCAGTTAAAAAGAAACTTCGCTCTCTTTCTTTTCAGAGATATTCAAAAGAAACCAACTCATATCCATTCAAAGTTTTATATCGGTAAAACATTTTAATTTTTGTTTGTTCATTCTTACACATTAATCGTTTACACGAGAACTGATGTAACGATTGCCAAATATTATTACCATTTATTGAATATTACAAGAAAATAATTTTACCCTAAAAATCGACATAGAAAAGGCAAGTATACTTATGTAAACGTGATGCATGTTTAGTCAGGTGCATACATGCACATGACAAACTGGCAAGCTTGTTATATGAAAAAATATTTGTCTAAGAAGAGGGGGCCACACAGAGTTCAGTTTTTCAAGCGAACCAGAGAAGGTAGATTTGGTGTTTAAGTTTAGCCTTGCGAGTGAGCCCCAGAGAGGGACTGCTAACATGACCAACCAGGCAATTTTTGCAGCCAGACCAAAGTGCTCCATTTACATTGTAAACATACAGCAAGATACATGTTCAATATAATGTATGTGATCGACTGGCGGGCTTCTGATGAGAAAAATATTTGATTCAGAAGAGAGGCCACCCAGAATTTAGGTTTCTACTTTAAAAAATAATTGCCTTTCCAAAATCAGGCCACATATGGGGAAAGCAATCCACTTTAGATTCAAAGGAATTTATGTCCACACAAGTTTATCGATCTCCTGGAGAGTAAGATTTCACGTCCTGATATTGACAGTCGATGAGGTTCAAGTAGAACTCACTGAGTGGTCAATACCATATGACAGATGATGTCTCTCTCTCTCTCTATATATATATATATATATATATATATATATATATATATTCCAAGTGAACCAGAGAGGGGAAATTTTGTGTTTAAGCTTCGCCTTGCGAGTGGGTTCTGCTCGTCAGAATACAATTCTGTTGGTCTCATCACAAGTCTGTTGTCGATCGATAAATAAAATATTATTTTGCCTTCTTAAAATAAAACGTTGTTGCAATAAAACAATTATCTTGTGTGAGATTCAAAAGAAGGCACAAAACTGAACTGAAGGTGAACGCTTTATCCACCTAACAAACAGAACTATTTTGTCTTTTTAACCTACTTATAGTGTTTGAGTTTGGCGTAGGGATCTCTCTGCATAGATCTAAAATAGTTCGATTGTCTAAAATAAATAAAGAAAAGTTTCAATAATAACAGTAAAAAAAAAAAGGATATCAAAAACGTATGATGATTTGACTAAAAAACAATTTAACTTAATGTTTATTATTTATTTTTCTTACTGGGTAGTGAAAAGGTTCAAATGTTGTTTGGTCAGCTGGAAAGGAACACTAAAAATGACAGAACATTTATTTTGGTGCTTATACAGATGAAGGCACATATGAAAAACGCATTTCCAAATAAAAACTATTGTTTATACTTATGTATCAGGCATGAATAAGTATCCTAACAAAAAATTAGAAACAGTTATCGAGTAGAATTTTAATAAAAAAAATAAAAATCAGTTTTATCGTATTTTTTTGATGGCCATTGATTTTTTACTTGTTAATATGACAGACTGAGTTTACCTTATGTGTTTTTCGCTCAAATCCATGGCAGATCCATAAAATATGATAAGAATGATTCTTATTTTTAATTAAAATTTTATTTGCTTATTTTTGGTGTATCTACATATTTTTTGTCTGATACATAAGTATATCAAAGAGTATTATTTACCTCCTCTTCAGGAGGTTAGGCACAAGGCCAGTTTTATCTTACTCCCACAAGGTAAGATGTGACCCAAGGTCATGTCGGGAAAGTGGGACTTGAAAAGCCAGCGCCCGAGAAAGTGAGCACTCTGGCCATTAAAAAAAATTGCCTGGGCAGCCCCGTCGGCATTCCCCCGGTAGGGGCGCCTCAGGCAGTAAGCAATAAACTTACTACTCCCTAAAGAGGGGAGGCAAAGCCTGAGAGGGTGGACCTCCTAGAACTGCACAGGACAAACCCACAGACCGGCGGAATCAAGCCCCGAAGGACAAGACGACACCGGTCTATAGGGTGCAGTATCCATCGGAATAGATTGGAACTGCGTTTTTCACATGTGCACTCATCTGTATAAGCACCTTTATTTCTAATGTTATTCCTTATGTACTTTTAATTTTAAATAATGAGTATTAAATAAGGTTCACAAACTTCTGATATCGATGAGGAAATCGGATCGAAGGTGCTGATTCCAAATCTGCAGTTAGTTTGACTCTTGGATCGACCGTCTAACTGTGATGCCGCAACACACATACACACAATTTTACTTTATATATAGATGTGTGTAGGTAAACCAAAACATTGTCTATGTGCATATCTGTATAATACTAAAACTCTGAAAATCTTGATTGTTTGTTTGCACATAGAATGTTTTAGATAGTGAAAGGAGGGGCGAATGAGGCGAGAAGTGGTGAGAATTTGTAGCAATCGTAAACACTGACATTTCTTTTTTCTTGCGGAGAGCAGCCTCTTTAAGGTTGTTTGATTACACAAGGGCCAATCAGACTCCAGCGCATATTAATTTCAACCGAACCTTTGAAGAACTAGTTTCAAACCCTTCGGGATTTACAGGTCAGGCAAAGACCCTCCCGACACCAACTAAGAAAGATGTCCTCTCTCCTGCCCCTGTGCCTGGACAGCTAAACAAGGCTATTCTCCACGGGAAGATATACAGCTTGAAAGAAAAGCGGCAGCCGAACTTTCTTCCTTTATTTCTTCCTTCACTGTGACACTGTCTTAACTTTCGGCAACCTACACCCAACGTGTAGGTCACTTAAATAAATTCCTATAAATAAATTCTTATATTGTTGTTTACAAAAGGACTTTGTTTTCCTTTCGTTTGATGACTCTTTTGTTACAAAATATTATACATGTTACGATTAGCTCCGATAAATGAAAGGAGGAGGAAGTGGTGATAGGAGGAGAATAGAGGGAGTAGTAGTAATAAAAGCAGCAGCATAAGAGGATGACATAAATAAAGAAGAAATGGAAAAGACTATAGTAGCAGTAGTAGTGTAAAGAGGCTGACATAAATAAATAACATAAATAAAGAAGAAAAGGAAAACTTTAAAAAATTACAAAAGATTATGACGATGGTGAGATAGGGTTGCAAGCTGAAAGTAGGTTGTACAAAAGGGCTTTTTATTCTTTACCGTGCAATGCCAGATGGGCCTTTTAGTGCTATTATAAATGCGAAAATGGCGGCACTCAAGATGAGGAAGATAGTTTGTTGCGTATAGAAAACCAATAACTCATCTAAAAAAAAAAATGTTCTCCTTTTATTCACCCCAAACAAGGCATATTGACACTGAAGCGTAAGGGGCTTCTGTGGTAAAGGCCAGATTTAGCGAGGGGGGAGGGGAGGAGTAGGAAGATTTTTTTTTTTTTTTTTTTTTTTTACTGATGCATCACCACTTATCAAGGCCCAAAAGCCACTTGAGGATAAGGGTTAATGTTGTGGCCTTAAAGGGGCGAAAAGAAATAAGACAACTAGGAAGTAGTTAACAAGAGTATACATTTATAGAAAGTACAGAAGGAATGGGTTGCCAGAGACTTCTTCTGGCTTGGTCATAGCTACTCTCTCTGTTACCACCATTATCACTGTTACCACAACAGTTAATGAGATGAAATGATTGTCAGTTGAGAGATGAAGAACGCGGGTGGGTAGTTGAGCAGCAAGTTTTTTGTTTTTTTTACTTATCAAAGCCAAAAGCCACTCGAGGATACGGGTTAATAAGATGGAATGATTTTCAGTTGAGAGATGAAGAATCTTATGATAGAATTGTGAAAGATGATGAGATTGACCAAGCTTAAATTACTAGTGGGGGGATGGTTCATAACAGGAATCTGTTAATATTGGATTTGAAGACAGTCATGTTGCAATCTGCAGGGAAGCTTATATTACATTTGATTTAAACCAGTTAAATTTTTCTCTTGATATGTAAGAAATTCAATGAAATTTCAAAGTCTATGGACAAATAGTGTCGCCAACCCGCAGTGCCTAGCGTGGCAACTATGGCAAAAAAAACCCCTGTATGACAGTCAATAATAATGTGTCGGAAATCAGAGAGGGGTTCCTCCTCTAGGAGTGATAAAAAAAACTCTGATGGTGATTTATACTTATACTTTCGACTTACATGAGCCTGCTCTTTCTGCAATCCAATGGAAACTATATTTGTGACCAACATTTTTCTCAAATTTTAATAACTCTAATACAAGGCCATCCCTATAACAGGCCGAGAGATCTAGCTAATGATGATGAATATTGAAATGTTTTTTTGTACACATTTAAAAAATACAATAGGAACATTTACTAGATTTTCAGTAAATTTATATCCTTATTAATAATTATCAAAGTAATTCTTTGTCTGGTAGATGTAAATTTCCTCTCAGTTCATTCCAATCCCTTCTATATGTATGTGATTTTTTTATTTATTGATTTATCCTGAATCACAATTGTATTTGTTTCTGGTATATACTTTATTTTTGCTTTTTCAAATTGAATATGAATGGATACATGTGTATATGTATACATATATATATATATGTTGCATTACCCTTTCTTTTGGGGTACCCGGTAAGATCCAACAAGAATGATAAAGAACAGAACGTATATGGAAAAACTTTGGTTTTCTTTATTTCCCATCACTGGATGGTTTACTCTGGTTACGCACACACTTATAAGAAAAAATCTTTTGACATACTTTTGTCTCATGAAAGTCTTTTTCTTGCTGGGGTCAAAGACTTGGTTTCTGCTAGAGACTCGTTCATATATACATCTGATTGGAAAGCAATTTGCTCTGCATTGTCTATCCGAGTGTAAACTGAAGCAATTGTTCCACAAGCACTTCCAATTGTCTGTTTGATGAAATACACGTCAGGGGATTCCTTCACCATACCAACTTGCTTATCAGTCGCATTTTTAGTCAGCGGACACGAAAACCTAACAGCAAGACGGGCTTGGGTACCATAGTCAATAAAGCTTCATCGGTGCCATTAACATCGGTAAACTCCCATTCTTCCGGTATTTCGATACTCTGATCCTCAAGCGCTCCGGTTCTTCGCATTTCTGAAACCGCCGCCTTTCAAGTCTCGTTTGCACTGCGGAACCTTCTCCTTTTTAACAGTTATTTAGTCGCTTTCTTTTTTTCTCGACGTCCCACCCACAATGGACTCGTCCACGATTCATTTTTGCCACTCTTCATTATCTTACATGTATTTCAATGTATGTTTGCAGAAATCAAACGGCCCCTTCCTGGGGCTAACACTTGATCTCTATATGAGATGCATAGATATTCGAATATTCCATTAAAGATATCCTTTACTTCTCAAATTTGGAGTTTGTAAAAAAGAGAAGACCATTTTCCTCTCCCCAATTGACCAGTTAACTGTTATGTATATCTTTCTTGTGGTATCTTAGTCTTACCGGATTCTAGGGCAAGAATTAATCTAGTCTGGTGGAGTATCCAGCTATATGTATGTGTATATACATGTGTGTATTATTGTATTTGTTGAGGAGTGCACAATTTCCACATGTTGTAGTATATTGATTACTATTTATTGTCAGGTTACTGTTGTCTTTTGTGTTTTGTATGTTTTTCTTTACTTCTTATTATGAAGAATAATGAAATAAGGGAGTTGGGCAGAAGAGTAACTTATAGGTAGGGCCCCCCGCTCCCGCCAACATTTGTATATTTTTTGTATTTGAAAACTATTCTAAAAAGGATGTTTATTATTATTATTCTCATCAAATTATTGAAATTGTATGTTTTAATTTTTTAGTTTTGTTGTTTTCACTGTTTAGTTGCACAACGAGTTGCAAAGTATTCACCCAACAAATTACCGAAATTTGAAATTGATTCAAGAAAGCATAATGGTGCTCACTTTGGACGACGGCTACCCTCAAGACGAAACTGAGGTGAGTTTTTATTCTTTCATCTTTTCCGGTGTTATTTCTCTCAGTCTCACGTGACCAAAATTAATACCAAAATGCTTACTCAGAAAGAGAAGGGGGGGGGGATCTTGGAGAGAGATGAAGAAAGGAAAGTAAATTCTGACTAGCCTGATTACAGCTGGGAGATTTTACTTTCAGAGACTCTAGGTCAGTGATTCTAGAATGTTCCAAAAAGTTCTTTCACTTGATGGCACCGAGCCTTTGAGTCGGCTCTGGGAGCAAGGTGTGGATAAGAGCTGTAGTAACAATTTACATGAGCTTAAAGTATTGATAACCCCAATAAAACACTGGTTTGCCCCTTATGTCAACTGAAACCCCCCCACACACACACACACATTGGCAATAATTGTATCTTTTCACAAATATCCAAAACTAGTGATTTGTTGGGTTGTTTTTTTTTCTCCCAAATTCTACAAAAGTTATTATTAATGATTGTTTATATTATTTAAGTCGTAGTAATCCCAGGGGGAGACAACTATCGCTTTATTTATTTAATTCTATCAGTTACATCCATTCCTAATGTTTGTATAAGTATGGTGTTTCTCTTTTTTATATATATATATATATATATGGGAAGAGAAGGATGAAAGTAATCCGACGTGATGGGAAAATGAAAAAGGAAAACCAAAAAATGGATGTTTTTTATGTGTACATCAACGTTTCGTCTTTATTTATAAGACTTCATCAGGATGATAAAATAGAGAAAAAATGTCATGCAAGCACAGATACGTGTAGGGTAGACATATTGGGAAAAATAGAATGAAATAGTGGCCAACTGCTGGGTGGACGTCCGTATTTGTTGGAGAAATAGAAATGAATGTAGAAAAGCATGAGTGGGGAAAAAATGGAAGGATGGGGTGAGCCAGGACTACTGTGGCTGGTGGTAAGAGAAAGAGGTGGGGGATGAGCAGGGGTAAAGTGGATGGCAGAGAGGGAGGTGAGGAAGAGGGGGGGGGTGTTTGACCAGATGGCTGCGGTTCAAGATTGAAGGGGAAAAAGTAAGTTGGAATGTTTGTGTATGGAGGGTGTATGCAGGGAAAGGAGGATGGGTAGAGAGGAAGGGGGGCTGTGATTTTGGTGAATGGGCGAAAGTTATGGTCTTAGAGAGCGTTTTGAGAAAATGAGGGAATTTAAGAAGGGGTATGGGAGAAAATAGTTGAGTGGGGGAGAGGGAGGATTTGTTGTGATAGGGTGTGAAATATTTGAAATATTTGGAAAATGATAGCAATGAGTGAGGGATTGGGGGGGGGGAGGAGGGCGGTGATTGAAAGGGTGGGTATGGAATATTTGAGATATTTGGAACATGAGAAAGTTTATTTGGACTGCAGTATTAAAAGTGTGAGGAAAAAGTAAGGAGAAAATGAAGATTCAAGGAGAAAAAGAAAGGGAAAAGTAAATGGGAGAGTGTTATAGAGGTTGGAGATGAAAAAAGTTTAACCATGATCAGGCAAGAGTCTTTGTTCTGTGAGGATGATCTTGCTTATTAAGGGTGATAGGTTAAAGAAACCATTACGTTGCTTGATGGTGGTGGAGGCGGTGATGAGGGCAGTTTCTAATAATCTTCGCCGAGATTTGTTGTGGATATATTTAGTGATTTTGGCTTGTTCACCCCCCGCCCAATCCCTCACTCATTGCTATCATTTTCCAAATATTTCAAATATTTCACACCCTATCACAACAAATCCTCCCTCTCCCCCACTCAACTATTTTCTCCCATACCCCTTCTTAAATTCCCTCATTTTCTCAAAACGCTCTCTAAGACCATAACTTTCGCCCATTCACCAAAATCACAGCCCCCCTTCCTCTCTACCCATCCTCCTTTCCCTGCATACACCCTCCATACACAAACATTCCAACTTACTTTTTCCCCTTCAATCTTGAACCGCAGCCATCTGGTCAAACACCCCCCCCCCTCTTCCTCACCTCCCTCTCTGCCATCCACTTTACCCCTGCTCATCCCCCACCTCTTTCTCTTACCACCAGCCACAGTAGTCCTGGCTCACCCCATCCTTCCATTTTTTCCCCACTCATGCTTTTCTACATTCATTTCTATTTCTCCAACAAATACGGACGTCCACCCAGCAGTTGGCCACTATTTCATTCTATTTTTCCCAATATGTCTACCCTACACGTATCTGTGCTTGCATGACATTTTTTCTCTATTTTATCATCCTGATGAAGTCTTATAAATAAAGACGAAACGTTGATGTACACATAAAAAACATCCATTTTTTGGTTTTCCTTTTTCATTTTCCCATATATATATATATATATATATATAGTATAAATTCTTTTTATACAAACATTATTGGCTACATATGTGCATACATGTTTCAGCTGCCATTTCTTTTGAAACAGAGTTTCCTCAGGCTACGTTTCAATTTTTATGTGGCCTGAGGAAGCTCTATTTCGAAAGAAATGGCTGCTGAAACATGTATGCACATATGTAGCCAATAATATTTGTATAAATAAAAGAATTTATACTATAATACAGCTCTACTTGTTATTGAGCACTATTGTATAAACACCGGAGTTTCATTGGATTAACATCTAGGAAACATCAATACAATCACTATATATATATATATATATATGAGTAAGATAGTACTTTTAAGATATAAATAATATCTTTAACTAGTAGACTATCAAGGTAAAAACAAAGCTCAATATAGTGTATAGAGCAATATTAATGGATAGAATGACATACTAAAATGAGAAATTAATCAGATTGTATTGAAGTTCAAAAACACAGAGTGATACTGTGTCCTTAACTCATGAGTTTTCAAAGAAAATCTTCTCAATAGTCCTCATGGCAATAAAAAATAAAAAAACTACAGACCCGCTCACCACTATAGTAATAAATAGAATACAATACATATCAAAAAAACAAAGCATAATATTAATATTATAATAATAATAATAATATTATGTTGGATACCTGGCCATATTGGCATCCGTGGTAATGAAGCCGCTGACAGGGAAGCAAAGGAGGGCACTAGAGATGAATCCATCAAATACAAAAATACCACACACCGATTTCAGACCAACTATAACAAAATTGATCATGGACAAATGGCAAAAGGAATGGAGCAGGCAGACAAACAATAAACTCCATAATATCCAGCCAGACATCAAAGAATGGCAAAATGGGTACAGAAAAGTGAGGAAAGAGGAATCGGTGCTGGCCCGACTTAGACTTGGCCACACACATATCACACACGGATACATATTGAAGGGGGAAGACCCACCTATGTGCTGCGCATGTGATACAAGAATTACAGTAGAACATATACTAGTGAAATGTATGGATTTTGACCTAATCCGTAAAAAATACTATCAAATAGACAATGTAAACAAATTATTTAGCAAGATCGATCCAAATAAAATAATAAAATTTCTTAAGGAGATTAAGATATACACCAAAATATAGTTGAAAAAAAAACAAAACTTTTGAATAAAATCTCTAACTAAACTCTGTGAAGGCATCTTAAAACCACTGTTCAATCAAAATTGTATTGGCATAAAATGACCTAAGAAGGGTTGACATGCCGTTAAACCAAACAATCAAATCAAATCAAATCAATAGTCCTCTGAGGAGAAGATTATCTTTGAAAACTCATGAGTTAAGGACACAGTATCACTCCGTGTTTTTGAACTTCAATACAATCTGATTAATTTCTCATTTTAGTATGTCATTCTATCCATTAATATATATATATATTTCTTCTTTTTTTCTCCACAGATGTTCCAATTTGCCATTGCTGGAAATCCGATGAATCGATGGTTTGACAAAACGGTGAATCTTATTGTTTTTAAAAATGGACTGACCGGTTCCAACAGCGACGTGAGTTTATCTTTGTTTTACGGCATATCTTCACTCTGGTATCAACTTTAACTTTTTACAAAAAAATATTTCATATTGCTTGCGTCATTGGTTGTTTCATTTTATGGCATATCAACCCTTTCAAGTTATTTAATATTGAATTCAGTCATTTTGGTAAAATGTCGCTGCTTCATATTCTGCATATACTTATTCACCAGCTAACCCTACTCGGTGTCGTTCAGGATGCAGTGAAGTAATTTTAGTTTTTAATTTTGGTGCTTTCTTAGATTAGGACCCACGTTAAAATCGACTTGGTGTCGGTACCTTCCAGATGTTTACGTAAACCGCCGGAAAGTATCGACGCCAAGACGGTTGACTTAGCTGCGTCCCAAAATATAAAAAAACTAGGTTGGGAAAAAACACATTAACTAGCATTTAAAGCAAAAAATTTAAGCAAAACGAATCAAATAATACATTTAGTCAAATTGTATGGAAGAAATAAAAATAAACAGGTGATAAATGATATTTTTTAAGTGTTTTTTTAATAAAAATTATTTTTGCTTTGTAATCAGGTAAAAATGGCGTTGTTAGGGTTTTTTTTTTTTTTTTTTTTTTTACTAAAAATTATTTTTGGTTTCGTTAGGGTTAGGTATTAAAGTTTTTTTTTGCCTGAACATTTTCTTTCTTTTTCGATCAGATTTTCTTATTGACAAAAGTTAATCACTCCCTCGGGAGACGTAACAGCCAGTGATAGCTCGTGAAAATTCCTTGCAGTACTTTCGTGTTTCAATTAGTTGCAATCGCGTTTCAATTAGTTGAAATGTTGACTGTTTATTTTCTCACAATTTGATTAGCTAACTGCTTCGGTACTTTCCGACAGTTTATGTAAACATCTGAAAAGTACCGACGCCAAGTCGATTTTAGTGTGGGTCCTAATCTGAAGAAGTACCTTTATTTTTGCTTGTTTGCACATTTTTAAACTTATACAGAAAAAGAAATAAAGTTTTAGTTGAAATGGAGACTTTTAGGAAATTTAAATTCATTTTTTTGATATTTCCAACTTATGTTTTTCCACTCGTCTATGCAAGGCACAACCGTGCTGTTATATGCCGCCAGATTTCTGGTGTTGCATGGATTTTGTAGATGGGGGGGGGGGGGGGGGCAGATAAGGACATTATCAGCATTTCCAGATTCACACGTTGGTCTACCAAATGCATATTCTCGGTTAGTCAGATGGTTTTAGTCATCAAATAGTTTGAGGTTTTCCATTCTAGCAATTTTAATGGTGCACATACATTCAATTTGCATTTCTGTATTTAGGTGGCCCTGGGGACAGACCTACATAGATATCTTAAGGCCACCAATTTCTTATTAAAAAAAAAAAAATTTAATTTTTTTTTTTTTTTACTAATGTGTCACCAGTTATCAAAAAGCATAAGTTATCATTAAGCATAAGTTATCATTAAGCATAAGAGTTAATGAAATGGATGTCTTGTTAGTTGAATAATGATGAATATTATGAAACGATTGAAAATGATGGATGAAATAAACAAAATATTACTTATGAAGACGGTTTATGACAAGTATTTATTGATGACATTTGATTTGAAGATGACCATCTTGTAGTCTGCAGGGAAGCAGTCCGGTGGTAATATGTTCCACAGATGGGAAGTTCTTGGAAAGAAACTTTGTTCATGGAAAATCAATTTGCTGTTAGGCACATGGAGGAAGAAGGGAAAGTTCTTTGCAGTGGTGGTAGAATAACAAGTTCTTGCTGTGAATGTTTTACAAAGAGGAACCAAAAATTGGAGCTCAGTCGAGCACCTTGCATTGAAATAACGATCGAGTAGAAAAAGACTAGCAACATCTCTTACGTAAGAAAGGAACCTTTGAGAACAAAGATTGCAGATTCAATTTTGTAATATGTCAAGACGAGAAAGAGTGCTCTGAGCGGCACCTCCCCAGATGTGGCAGCAGAACTCCATCTTAGGATGTATCTGGATCTTATGTAGGTAAAGGTCTGATTTAAATAAATAAATAAATAAAATAAAATAAAAATAATAATAAAAAAAGTGTCCGCCATAAGTAACTATACATTTTCTTTTGTTTTTAACTTTGTTGATACTTTTTTTTTTTTTTTTTTTTTTTTTTTTACATGGTTCACCCCAAACAAGGCAGGACGCCACTGTAAACGTAAGGGGCTACTGAGAAAAAAGGAAAAGGGGGGGAAGGATTGGTGGTTCAGCTTAAATTGGGATCTGAGCAGCGAGATGTCTGTTTACATTAGTTTTAAATTTCTGCATGTCAGTACTGTCGGGGAAACAGGGGGCAGGGAGGGAGTTCCAGAGGCCAGCAGCACGAGGAAAGAAGCTATTTGAGTAGAATGCTCTCCGGCATCTGGGGACCTCCACAGTGAATGAATGAGATTTAGTAGAATGTCGAGTTAGTCTAGTGAATTTACGTCGAGGGGGCACCAGAGCAGCACACTCATCGGAGCATAATCCATTGAAGTATTTGTAAAACAAACACAAGGATGCTACATTGCGGCGATGGGACAGGGGCTGGAGCTTAGCTGACAGTGAGGGACCTATTAGGTTGACTACTCTTTTTTGGACTTTGTCAAGGAGGGAGAGACTAGTAGATGATGCACCAGCCCAGATGTGGCAACAATACTCCATGCATGGGCGAATGGTGGCTTTGTAGAGATACAGGATAATGTCAGGTGTAAGGAGTCCACTAGCACGGTAGAGGGAGCCAACCTTCTTTGCGGCAGCCTTGGCAATGTCTTCAATGTATGTGTTCCAATTCATGTTACCTGTGAAGGTTAGGCCAAGGAGTTTGAATGATGAACTCTCAGGTAGGGTGTTATTTGCCATGGCAATCGGTGGTTGGAGAGGCTTCTTGTAGTTGTTGAAGGAAAGGAGCTTTGTCTTTGCGGCATTAAAAGTCACCAACCATTTATGGCCCCAATCCACTACAGCCTGGAGGTCATCTTCTAAGGATGCAGCCATTGCCTCAGATATGATCGCGTCTGTTTTGCCAACATGGCGAGAGTAAAGCGTGGTGTCGTCAGCAAATAAACCGATCTCAGACACTATGTCATCAGGGAGATCGTTTATATAGATCAGGAACAACAAAGGTCCAAGAATAGATCCCTGGGGCACACCAGCATTTATGTCATGTTGCTTAGATGAACGGCCATCGAGGACAACCTGGATTTTTCTTTTGTTTAGGAAGGATCTAATTATATTAAGTAGTTGCCCAGTAATACCGTATGAGCGTATTTTCAGGAGAAGCCCTTTATGCCATACCTTGTCAAAGGCCTTGGATATATCAAGCGCTACTGCCCTAGCTTCACCTGCCTTGTCGAGAGTATGATACATGCGTTCAGAGATGACCGTTAGGATGTCTGCAGTAGATCGTGCTTGTCTAAACCCATACTGGCGGTCGGATAGAAGTTTAGCATTAACTAAGTGACGTACTATCGCTAGATTGATTAAGGACTCAAAGATTTTGGCAAAGATTGGCAGTAGACTGATTGGGCGGTAGTTCTGAGGGTCGGTTCTATTCCCAGTACTCTTGTAGACTGGTACCACAGAGGCAATTTTCCAGCTATCGGGGAAGCAAGATTCGGCTAGGCATTTGTTGTAGAGTTTGGAGAGAACAGGGGCCAGTTCAGCAGAGCATTTCTTTATTGCTATTACAGGTATAAGATCAGGCCCACAAGCTTTAGAGGTGTCAAGGCTTTTTATAATGTCTCTGACCTGGGATGGGGTGATGACCAGGTTATCAAGTGTGGCTTCAGTCCGCAATGGTAATTCAGGGAGAGGGTGGTTACCCGAGTCTAAAGTAGAGTTAGAAGCGAAACGCTGTGCGAGTAGTTCAGCCTTATCAGTGGCCGTGCAAACGACATCATTGTGGTTTGAAAGTGGGGGAATCGTAGATTGACCATTATTCACTACACTATTGTAGATTTTCCAGAAATCGCGAGTACCTAGTTTCTGTGACTGGATGCGTTTTTTTGTTAACTCATTATACCTTCTCTTCGCTTCGCCTATCACAGCCTTGCAATTGTTTCTTGACTCTATAAATGTATGCCTATTAGTAGCTGACTTATTGCGGCCGAATTTACGGAATGCTTGTTGCCTCTCAGAAATGGCAGCTGCACATTCCGAAGTGAACCATTGAGGAGAGTGGGGCTTGCTAAAGAATTTTCGCATGGGGACATAGGCTTCAATGCCTGCTTTGACCCATTCAGTTAATTCGTTTGCACACTGGTTGGCAGGGAGTAAGAAGGTTTCCCGCCATGGGGCGTCACTGATGTGGTCTCTGATTGACTCAAAATCAGCTTGCTCGTAGTATCTTGTTGTTTTGAGCAACGGTTCATCAGCTTTTGGACGACTTTTTAGTGTGATATGTATCATTAGCACAATGTGATCAGCATTCCCGAGTGGGCTATGAGCTTTCGTCACACAAGCCTCGGGTATTGAGGTCAAGAAGAGGTCTAGAAGTGAGGCTTGTTGATCCACACGATCGGGGATGCGGGTCGGAAAATCAACAGTCTGAGAGAGGGAGTGAGCTAAGGAGAAATTATACGTAGAGTTGCCGGCTGCGTCAGTAAGGCTGGAGAATCCTAACCAGTCGCGGTGGTGGGCATTAAAATCCCCAAATACATGTATCTGGGCATTCGAGTCAATTAAGAGTGCTCTATCTATGCTTTCAGAGACAGAGTTTAGCAGAGTACAGTCCTGGGACGACGGGGAGCGGTATAGGAAATATAAGTAACTAACGTTGTGATGTAAAGTCAATCTAAAACACATGTAGTCGTAGTCATCTGATTCTAACCTATGTTCTCTAGTCAGGGGGAGGGTGTTCCGAACATAAACTCCTAGCCCGTGCATGTGTTTGTCAGAGTCTTTACGGTAGAGTGGGAGGTAGTCAGTCATGTCAAAGTGGTGAGAAGAGATTGAGGATTGGAGGTTAGTTTCACTAAGAGCTAGGATATCCGGGGAGTTTGTCAGGAGAAAGGTTTCTACGTCGTTGATGTTGGTTCTAAGTCCCCGGATATTTGAGAATGCAAGCCTCAAGGGCGGAGGCGAAAGTGTTGTTTGGGTGTCTGGTTTAGGTTTGATTTTATTTCTTTGTAATGGCATGTTTGATTTGATTATAGAGTGGATTGGCCAAGGTGGGTACTTGCTTGGTGCCAATAAGCTCACACAACCAGTCCATTAGTCACGACCTGGTCCATGGGGGTTGTGGCCTCGGGAAAGCCCACCGTAGATAATTGCAGGGTCCCTTTCCATGCGCGACATGGCACATACAACTACCCACGGTATTATGCAACTGATGATGGAGCAGCCGTTCTTGGCGCTACCCAAGAGTTTGGGCTCCTGTCCTTTCAGTCGGAAACAGCAGCCAGACAAGCTGTCTAACCTGTACCCTCAACCTGTCGGAACAAGAGAGACCCAGACTGGTCATGTAAGACTTACTAACGAAGAAACTTTCCCCAAGTTGCCCAAATAGAGAGAAAGAGAACGGCGTTCATTGTCCTAGTAAGGAAACAAGGCTAGGCACTGGGTGTTTAGAGGCGTCCCAGCGCTGTTACCTCTGCGCCTGACTAATAAACAAAGAAGGAGTGCAAGGGCCGGCGATAGGTAGAACCTATCTACTCCTTAAGCAATTGTAGGTTTGCAAACCGGATACTTTGTTCGAGATTCCAACTCTAGGAAGGTTGTCGATCAGGACTAAGGACTTAAGCATTTCTTTTATTTCATGTGTCATTCGAAAGCGGAAATCATATTTTTATAGCATTGTTGAACTTAAGGAATAAATCCGAGCTGCTATTGCTCAAGTGCCAAAGTATGCCGCTTAGTTCCTGTGTTGCATAGTCCTTTAATTTCTCGTATCTTTTCTTCTTCGTCGTGAAGGGGTGTCGTCTCGATGTCGTCTAGTGGTTGAGTTCTTTCTTCGTTTCTGTACTGCCGTGAACATTGCCGTCCGCTGTGTCTACAACAAAAACCTTCCTAACACGATTCAGGAGGCGAACAATCTTTTAAATTTTGATTAGTTTTATTCAGGCGTCAGTTTTCTGTCGCTCTTGGAGATGTTTTACTAAACGTTGAGGGAGAGATCAAATTACTACTTTATCGTAGTTAATTCCTAGCTTAAGTCCTTTCGAGGAGGGGGGACAAAAGGAATCTCATGCCTGTATTCTCTTAGGGAAATAAATTCCCCTTTTCATTTTGGACTACATAGAGAAATACGTCTGTTCAGCTTGCTTCCAAAAACCAGATTGGCAAAACTCTGTTTCTCACACAAAAGCCACAGAACCACTATGGGCAGGTGCACCTTGACCCTTGATCTGAGGTCTCGTCAACGTGGTGGCCCTGTCAACGCTTGTGAGCTCCGACTGTGAGAACAGCCCTATTTTGCGCTCGGTTGTACGGGTTCACCCGCACTAAATCGCGCAAGCCAAACCAAACGATCCCCCACACATACGTCCACTTCAACATGCGTCCGGCCTCACAGGGCCATTATCCAACACCTGAAAGATTGGCAAAGTTCATTTAGCTCCATGGAGACCATATGGAGCTTTAATAAATATTTTTTAAAAAACATTGTTTTATATTGCAAAAAACTCAAGTGTATCCTTTGTTAATTTCTATATTGCACTTGCATATTTCTTCCATGTTATATTTATTATGTTGAAATAAAATTATAGTTATTTGATAGATCCTATAAATTTCACCTAACTGTTGACTGGCCCCTCTCTTTTTTAACATGGTGACTGGCCCCTCTCTTTTCTAACATGTTGACTGGCCCCTCTCTTTTCTAACATGTGATTTTGTTTGACCAATCAGAACCTTCAGTATATTTAAGACGCCCCCTCTTCCTCCTCCTTATCTTATATGACAGTAACTACAACTTTTTATTTATATTTTTTATAATTTAAATAAATCTTCTTTTTTTTTTTAGCATGCCCCTATTGATGGGATGACTAATGTCACTGTGACCTTTTATATTGACTCCTGTGTTAAAGAAAATAAAGGAGTTTGGAATGTGAGTAAATTTTTATTATGTAATCTGTATTATAGTTTGCTATTTTTTTATGGAAGTCTCTCTAGACAAGGCATGAAGCCACTTGATGTAAGGAGCTAAAAATAACGAAAGATGATTAAGTTGCATAATAACAAAAAGGGAGAGGAAGGTAGAATCACTTCAAAACGAGGTCGTCTTTTAACTGACGGTGATAAATTCACAGGCAAAATAATCGAACCTAAAGGTGAAACATTAGCATGGCAGTGACGGACCCAGTCATCCACGCCGGAAATACGTCAAGGGACATACATTCATGCATAACGTGGCACTTGAGAATACCCTGACATTTAGCGAGTGCTGATAGAGAATCCGCTGAAGGAGCTACCCTTGAGTTTGGTCTCCTATACTATCACCCGGGAAAGTGCCGACCAGAAAAGCATTATGTCCTCTTCACCCTCTACAAAGGATACTTAACTACCTTCATTATCTGTCAGTTATCAGACAAATGAAGTCTGAAAGCTTGAAGCATTGTGTGTATTGTATTAAGACATTTTGGGTTAGGGTTGTGAGAAAGGGTGGGTGGTAGTAGTAGTACTAAGTTAACATACTGGCATGTGTTGGATGGCTTTTTTACAGATTGACTTCCAAATTAACCTATCTCTATCCAGGTCTTTATTTATCCCTTTTTCTCTCAGGTCCATCATTATCACTACCACCTATGCTTTCCTTATGAACTCACATCATTTGGGATGTATTAAGTAGTTTTTAACCCATAAAGTAAATGTGGTATTGATGTGCTTGAAAGTGGGTCAAATTGTATTATGGCTACCGTTGGAATATCTTGCCCAAATTTCAGATACAATTGATTTTTTTTGTTTCATATTGAACTTGTCACAAAATAAGTGTACTTTGGATTTTATTTTAATATATATATAACATTTCTCTCAAATCCATCCTGATCATGGCCTTCCCTTGTGAACTGACCCTGCTACCTTAACTGTTCTACATCTACTAACCCAACCACTCTCATCCATTTTTTTTTTCAATGTAACTGTTATAGTGTGATGTTAATCTACTCTTTTTCAAGAATAGATGGACTTTTCCAGGCACTATATATATAGAATTAAGGCGAAGTGTTGTGGCAGCCATTGATGGCAGTCATAGCCATGGTATAATGTGATTACACCCTTGTAAATATACCACCGTGTTGTCTTAATTATTATTCGCCCTTCAAGGTCACAACAGTAACCATACGAATAAAGAGAGTTTGAATTATCTACTAGACACCATCCTCAAGTGTCTTTAGTCTCTCTGTACAAGGGTTTGTCAGGACAACCTGACATGAGAATACTTCACTTTACAAGTAAACCCCGACCAAATATTCAAAATAACATAGTAGTCAAAGCCTAAATAAGATCCCCTCGACACAGCTATACACTGGCTCATACAAGGAATGGTGCACCTTCTCCAAATGATGTTACCTCATGTAACAGCACTGAGCTGGATACTCCACCAGACTAGATGAATTCTTGTCCTGGAATCCGGTAAGACCAAAAGAAAGATATACTATAACATAGTTAACTGGTCAAGTGGGGAGAGGAAAATTAATGTTCTTCACTTCTTTACTAACTCAACGTTTGACAGGTAAAAGAAAACTTTAATAGAATATTCGAATATCTATGTATCTCATATAGAGTTCAAGTGTTAGACCCAAAAAGGGACCCCTTGATTTCTGAGAACTTTGACTGAAGTAAAATGAAACTAAGTCTCCTGTTCTGCACACATCTCCCTATACCGTCCAGATTTAATCTTCCTCTGAGGTCATCAGATCTAAGCCTGTTTTTAAGACTCACATTACACATCCATCGTATCATTCTCATACCATTTATCTCCATGTAACGCATTTCCTCAACCTTCATTGGCCAGGTTTCACTTTCACACATCATCACACTGCGTGCACATGCATGATAGACTCTTCCCTTGGTCGACAGTTGTAACGCTCTGCTGGTTAGTAATGGCAGAAGTTCCCATGCTCGAATGGTATCACCATGGTAACAAAACTTCTGAACAAATAATTTTATTTCTTATAAATATTGAGTTGAATATCCCAGTGGTCAATATGTTCTGTAACTTTTATTTTTTCCGCGGCCAGGGCAGCCAAGAGGTCCGAGAGTTGTCACTTCCAGAAAGACTAGATTTCCATCTGAATGATCGGCTCCATCAAGGAATTGAAGAATCGAGATATATGTACCTTGAGAGTGTGAGTAACTACCAATATTTATTTTTCCCTTTTGGGCATTTTTTATTTTAATTAATCTTATTTCTATTTTTTTATAAAATAAAAAAATTCTTTACATATACATACATATAATATAAATATATATGTATTTTGACGATTTAAATCATTTTCAAATCACGTTTCAAATAAACAGTATACACAAAGGTATTAAAGGTGTTTACAGCTGTTTAAAAGGAATATTTGTTTTCAGTCATAGAAATTTAATCAAAACATTAGATCTCTTCAGAACAGAATTTGAGACTACTTCAATTGTCTTCCTCAGATAATTTCATCAAAATAGGATATATTTGAAGTTTTAAAGGGGGTTCGGCCCCTATAGCTTTCTTAGGAGGGCACTTAGAGATTCGGGACACATAGGAGCATAAAATTACGGAAAATCATATTTCTATTTTGCAGGGTGCACCGGTTTTACACACACACACACACACGTGTGTGTAATTTTTTTTGTAATATTAAAGTGTTTTTTTTATACCTACAGATGTCGTTTGAGTGCAGGAGTGGCGGGTGCATGGGCTCAACGCAGTTCATAGATTCAGTCTAGAATCACGAGCTTAATGCTTATGCCCATACAGCCATGAGAAATCGCCACAGACAGTAATTGAAATTAACGTACACTTACCCGAGAAGTGCGGGCAATTGTCATGTTGTCGATAGCGTTCAACGCTCGAGCGGAACTTTGCATAATCACTAGTGACAACAATCTTGTAATTCCAAACAGGGCTCTACTATTAAGACTATTAATATTTTTTTTTAATATTAAAGTGTTTTTTATACCTACAAATGACGGCGTTTCGGGTTTTCTACCCTCATCAGTGCAGGAGTGGCGGTATATATATATATATATATATATATATATATTAGAATATCCATCCCAGGATGGGTAAAATTAATTTCCCAGACAGTTTCCTACGAATATTATGTCCCCTTATGAAGATTAATTTAGGATATAATGATACTAAACCTAGAATTCTTATTCCACTTTTTATAAAAATCTATTACATGGTTTGGATTCTAGAAAATGTCTAAAATGTAAGGCTTAAGCTTAAAAGGTTTTAAGAAGAAATTGAAATTCAGTGAATCTTGCTTAATTGGTATCTAATATCTATGGATCAAATTTAAAATGGGATGTGCCGATATTATGCCTCTAAAAATCCATTATAATACTCCACAGAAACTGAAATTTAGAATGTTTATTAATAGATGTCTAATACCTATTGTTAAAATTTCACAAAAATCGGAGGTATCTGAATTTTCATGAAGGCCTCTCATTACCCACCCTTAAGCCTAGCAGCGTTGTTCTTAAATTCATAATGTTCGGCTAATTAGTTTATGAGTGAATCCTGTACATACAAATATAGAAACATATACACATACCTAACTTTATATAAGTAGAGATATATATTATCTACAATCTCACCGAATATATAATAGGATAAAGAAAATTCTCTTAAATATTTCAGCTGATCATTGTCGCCATCTTATTTATTCCTTTAAGAAAACTACAGCAGCACAAAATGCTCACTCTTTTGACTTTTGGCTGCTTCATAAATCTTACTTTGGACGCTTTGTGCAATCTAAATCTCAAATATAGTGAGCATTTTGTTCTACCATAGTTTAATTTGAAAATGTTGTTTGTGTCTCACTATATTTACCGTCTAGTTGAATGAAGAATCAAAAGTAAGGTTCACAAAGACCCCAACTGTCAAGATAATTAGCATTTTACAGTCATAGTTTTATAAAGAAACATAGGCACCCTCGTAAATATGTTGTGCAATAAAAAAAAATTTCAAATGAAGAAATCCCCTAAAACTAAGTTGATTATTTACAAAATGCACCTTACTCCAAAAATTGGCTTATTTAGCCAAAAAATGGTGATGTGATTGTAAGAAGCAACCAAATTTGTCTAAAGAATTGTCTAAAAAGAATGTATTTTTTAGGCAATTCTCATTTTTTTTTTTTTTTTTTTTTTTTTTTAGTATAATTTGTTTAGATAATTTTTTTTAGTCTAAAATAAAAATAAATTGTCTAAAAACGTAGATAAATCTTGCGACCTCATTAGATAAATATATATTTGACTGCATGTACAAAAAAACTCTTGCTCCGAGGTTGACATCTGATTCTAATGTACATATTTTCTTTTTATCTTTCTTTGCAGTCCAAATTATTTGAATGTAAAGTTGTGGATTATAATAAATATGGCCGGCTGTTTCTGAGATCCTTCAAGTTGCATCCTGACACTCATATGCAACTGTCTTTGCAGTTGACTTATTATAAATTATATGGAAAGTAAGTATCAAAGTCACGCACTTAACAATACAGTATCTACCAGGGGTTTCAAACTCAATCACACAAAAGGATTGTTATTATTTCAACGGTGTTCACCCTGCATCAACATTCATTCATTATTTCATTTTTCATCTTCGTGTCTCATTGCTGAGGTTAGATGTATTATAAATGACCTTCAACTTCTCGTGTCTGTTACCATTTCTGTTAGGATCAGGTCACTATCAAATGATCCCCTCAATATGTTAAATAGCCCATAATACAGCCTTGGGCCATTGACATTTTAATTTTGTTTGCACATTTGTAAACTTATACAGAAAAAGAAATAAAATGTTAGTTGTAAGGTAGACAACTCCTATTATATTCTTCAATTTAAAATGAGTTATCCCCTTTACATTTGAGTTATGCTTAGGAAGAAAGACACTGTTTATGAATATAACCTTTTTCGACATTGAAATTTAAAAGGTTTCAGATATTTCCTATTTCTTTCCACAACAGTTTCTATCTGAATGAAAATATGATTTTTTTAAACAGTTATTTAGTATTATTAAATGAAAGAATCTATTAATATTCCATGATAAATGCCAGTATACTGAAATCATATGCCCTTAATAGGGTTAAGATGAAAATTCATATACACTAAATGTACAAAAGCAAGGAAATTCCCAAATTTTTACACTTTTATTGTCATTAAGGGTATGCGAGCACAACAGGGCTATGTATTTTACTGGTAGGAATTTTTCTTCAGCGCACCTCACACACTTCATCCACTCATGCATAGAGATTTATACTGTAGTGATGTGATAATGAAATGATTTGGTTCATATGTAGTCATACCCTTAATGACAATAAAAGTGTAAACATTTGGGAATTTCCTTGCTTTTGTACATTTAGTGTATATGAATTTTCATCTTAACCCTATTAAGGGCATATGATTTCAGTATACTGGCATTTTTCATGGAATTTCACTACTTTTGTAAAGGCTATGCATCAATACAATGCCTTCTCATAAGGTTTTTTGGGGAATTTTCTGGAAAACTAAGGTATATGGTAAACTGAAATTAAAATGCCACCAACTGGACCCTAGAACCTCTATCTCTGCCAAAAATCAGTTGAATCCATCAAATAGTTGATGAGATACAGGGTGGCACATACGTACGTACGTATGTGTGTACGTACGTACAGATAACATGATTGGACTTTCTGGATCTCTGGGTTGCCTTGACTAATGATGCTGAAATTCTACACACTTATAGAACCTATCAAATAAAAATTTTGTGCAAAAGTTTTAACTAATTTGGTTTATGAGTTATGATTGATCAAAGAAATGAGATTTCCAGCATAGGCCATTCTTGAAGTCTATTAAGGGATAGAGCGCTCTCGCGCCTCCCTTGAATTTGCTGCCGATAGAAAAAATGGGTTCCATCTGTATTTGACATTTGCTGCTGAAAAGAATGTCTTTCCTGTGAGAAATATTCCAAACGGGAATAATTGTATTTGCAAAGAAATTAAATCAAATTACATTTTTTTCTTTTTAATTTTAACATAAATCAACGCTAAAGCAAAGGAAATGGCTATTCAGAATGAAATATTGATATATTTTAGGATGGAAGATATTTAGGTATGAAGAAAAAAACCCAGACGAGGCATAAGCCACTTAAGGTAAGAAACTAGAAAGAAAAAAAAAACTTCAAAATCACAAACTAGCCTGCGATAAGTGTTATATGGATAGATTCAGATCCAGAAAACAGCAATTCTTCCCCCTTTGTCAGAAACATTCCTCATGAAATTTTTTTTTAATGTTATATATCAGAAGATAACAAATGGAGTGACATGTAACCTTTCCAGCCTCAAATTGTTTAATTTGTTTGAAATAAATATAAAAAAATAAAAATTCTAACTTATTTTTAGACCTGCCCCTACATATGAAACTGGAACCACTCGTGCGTATTGGCATGGACGAACCGAAACGATACGGTCATGTACAATGGAAGCTCTTGAGTGGAGTAAAGCTATGGTTGATCAACAGGTTTCGGTAAGTACCAATTGTAATGAAGTTCTGATGTAATCCCATAACTTGAGGAGTAGATACGCTCTGCACTCCTTTGCCTCTTAGCCAGGAAATACTATCACAGGGACACTTCAAAGACACCCAGTACACTTATTTTAAAATAAGAAAAAAACCGATTTCTGCCAAATCACTAGAGCCTTACCTCCTTATTGTCATCTCTCTCTGTCTTGTCTTGCTTTCCTTTTCCCTCTTATGACAGTTTTCACTGAAAACTGAAAATGTTGATTGTGCCGTGAAGGCTAAGACTTCAAATGATTCATGATGGGCATGGGGGTGAGGAGAGTTAGATGACTTTTGTTTCATCAAAGAATGACCCCCCCCCCTCTCCTTCCCTACATGTGAACTTGGTGTCTTTCTCATAATGTGAAAAATAGACCTGTCAGCTCAGTTAATCTGATTATTAACTTAATTATAAATTTGCCTGTTTTTTTGTTTACCAAGATTGCTATTTGACTAATTAAACATTTTTTCAAATTATTTCAGAAATTTGAAACTAAATAAACAATGTTAATTTTTTTGAAACAAATGAATTCATTTACTAGCGGGACCCATGTAAATTACACGAAATGATGTTTTCAATACTAATTGTCTTGTTCCTAACCTATACATGTTTGAATAAAATATAAGATTTGACTTGTATATTTATTTTAAAAAAATGGACAATACATGAAACAATTTACAAAACTTGTTTATATACAATATTTCTAGTGAAGGTAGTTCCTCTTCTCTGGCTATGAGTAGAATTATTCTGAGGAGAAATTTTCACTCTTACATTGTTCATAGACCTTGCTCTTGAGAAGGCTACATAAAGTTGTCCATGAGTAAAGCAAGGTTGTGGTAGGTAGATCCTAACCTTATCGAAAGTCTGTCCTTGAGCTTTATTAATGGTCATTCATGAGTAGTATACAAAGATTCGGAAGGTCGTTGCTTTTGATGTAAGCGTGACACACAAAATAACACACACACGCTATCGTATTAATATGTGTCTTCCCAGTCTGAATATGGGCACGTGGCTTCGTGTTTTGAATAATGAAAAGATAGTCACATTTTTTTTTAAAACATTGTTTTGCATTTGAATGATATTTTAGAAATTGAAAAACAAAGTTTTAAAATAACTATTTGTATAAGATTAATTTATTTTTCTTTCTGTCAATCTTTTTAAATGTAATAAATACATTGCTGAATTTTTCTCATTTCGAAATATCAGAGATCTTAATTACTTTTAGAAATGGAGAATATTGCATGAATAGTTAATAAATGATAAATTCCTAACAAATAAAGCAGATGCCATGACTCGAAACCGAAATATTGAGATCTACTAACCGACCTAGTTGGACTTTCTTATGCTAATGTTTTAAGTTTTATTTATAACGAAATAATTATAGCTTTGGCATGATGTCATAGGTTTATGTTTTACGCCATGTTTTAAAACATGAATTCAAATATATGCAATAATAAAAAATAAATAAATAAATGAATGGGTAATCATTATCAATAGCATTGGAAATATTTTAATAATCCCAAACAACCTCATAAGAAAAATATCCATGTTTTTTCTTAACAAAAAACATCTATCCAAATCAATCAACTTACATTAGGAATTGTCTTGGAATGAAATAATCATAAAAAAAAAGTGTTGATATGCCATAAAATAGATAAACCAAACTGATTCCCCCTTTCTTTTCTCTTTCACAGTTGGAAGAAAAGTTACATTTGATGTTAAAAGCTGCTGATAAACACAATCAGTTAAGAGTTGATGCCCAAAAGAACCATGGTAAGTACCTTGTGACCATTTCACAATTGACTCTTATGCCGTTATCTACATGAATTGTTTAAATATCTGCATGCCTTGGTCCATCTTAATATTTTCCATTTGACTATAGGCTATCATCCACTTTCTTTTAGTTCACAATAATGGTTTGATAATGATGTACTGTTTTTTTTGTCTTTTTTTAATTTTAGTGCAGTTTTTGTTATTCAGGTTTTTATGTGTATATATTTTGGCTAGGTTGATTATGCTTTTTGCTAAGCAGTTATTTTGTAAAGGGCGATGTACTCTAATTTTGCAGTTACAGTTTTTTTCTCCAAGATTATATTTTCTTTGGGTAATTACTATTTCTAGCAGAGTCATTACTATTTTTTCTAATTATTATATTTATTTTTCCTTGAATTTTATTTTTCTCTTTACTACTGTAATTTAATATTTTATTATTGTGGGCTTTGATGATCATTTATAAATTTAAACACAGCAACTGTAGGACAGTTTTAACTTTTTTATATTTTATGTAAGGGATTAGTTATAAGAAAATATTTATTGATAAGATTTATGAATTTCTTACCAAGTTTTTAGCATCAGATTATATTTCTCTTCTATTTTTATTATAGGTATCTTGTTTCTTATATTTAATTCCAATGTAATTATACCCAGTTATTTTAGAGCTGTGTTATAGACATTATTTGAATTCTTAAATACCTTTTTGTTAGAGTTATTACTGAGCCTATATGTATTTTTATCTAAGTTGAAAGTGACATCTGAAAAGTTAAGTATTTTTATGTTAGCTAATACTTTGACTATCGTCTTTTTCTTGTACTAAATAACGAGAAGTAACTCTGATTTTTTTTTTCAAAAAGTTATTTCCCTTATGCCGACTCAAGTAATCTATAAAAAGTGTATGTCCAGAGAGAGGAATGGGCTGGGTGGAGAATAAAGAGGGTGGGTGGGTAAAGGGGGATAAAAGTTTTAATAGAAATATGTTACACTTTTGCCCCGGGCAACGCCGGGTAACCCTGCTAGTATATGTTAATTATTTGTACACTGTGTATGTGTCTACATACCTTTCAAAAATGTCTGATCTCTCTACCATAAAATCTAACTCCATTCATATACATTGATATCAGTCCGACAGAGGGTGGGAAGGCCGCTGTGATTTCTGCTCGCTCTGCTAAGGTATTTGTTCTGAATAACGTAGGAGACCCACCACCCTCCCAAGCTTTACTGTCTCTCTTTGAGAATGGATTGGTTTATAGCCAATCGCCACTACCGAGGAATGCAGAAGGGCATTTTTTGCAGGGCTAGAGTGTTCTACCTCTTGTGTGCTGATCTACAATCCCCACCTTCCGACCTGGTTCCACATCTTCCTGTGGTGAAAACGAGGTAAATGCAGTATGTTCACAGTTCATAAAAAGATTATTAAGTTGAAAAAAAAAAAAAATAACTCAACCACAGATGAAACGAAAAATAACTTTGTGTAAATTACGAGTCAGCATAATTTTGTGTCCGATTAAAATTACAGGTAAAAAAATAAAACTTAAAATTTAAAAAATTAATTTTTGCAATCTTTCCAATCTTTCCACAGGTTGTGATCGTCATCTTTTGGGACTCTACCTGATTGCTATGGAGCAAGGAATGGACATTCCACAACTATTCTTAGACCCGGCATTCATGAAAAGGTAAAATATCATGCAAGAGAGATTAACAATTTTCAAAATTCTACTAATCTTCTAATCCAATTTGATTCAAGTAAATTCTTACAAGAAGAAAAGGTGCTTATTTATATTAAGACTCAAGTGAAATATGGCAGTTTAAAATAAAATAACAGTAAAACTTACGAATATACTTACTTATCAGTGAAAAATATTAGTGTACACCAAAAATTACGGAAAATTATCAAGTAGAATTTTAATAAAAAATAAAATTAATTTACTATTCGTAGTCCAAACTACATAGCTCCCAGCGAAATGACAACAAGGCCGAAACAACGATGTGATGGAAACACATGTGAAGCCGATGATCTAATGACACCAAACAAGGAGCGGCAAAACATCTCGGATAGAGAGTAACTCAGCGAGATACGCTCCAGAAATCAAAAGATCTTACTGTGAGAGATGTCGGAGTTGCAAGATCAATACGAAAGCACAAGCGATCTTTATGAAATGAGACAAATCAGACAATCATAAAACAAAAACAAACACAAAGAGAGGGGTCAAATTCAAAGTAAAAACACTCCCCCACTCAGATAAGTGACATTTCTTTCATTGCCCAAAATATTCAAATGCTGCAAACCTGTTTGTTTATTTTCATTGTTCATATTTAAGCTCCATTTATCCCATGATAATAATGTCATTATTCATTTAAATAATTTATATGTATTTAATAATTTGTTGTGTTCGTAATTCACACTTGTTGTCAATCCCATAAATATTCGAACCGGAGAAAAAACATTTTTTTTATAAATGGAATCATTTACATCGCATAATTCCCTTGTGATGTGATAAAGCGATCGCGAGGTACCGATTCGTAACAATATACACAATATTTCAAAAGAACAGCGAGACGTTTTGATGGTAATATAGGTATGAAAAAAATTTGCATTTATTCATTTCGACACAATAGAAAGAATTGTACATTTATAAAGAGAAAATTTCAGTCTAATTCATTTTGAATGTTATTCTCAAAACGTTTTGGCCGATGTAACCTCCAAACTTCGTATCTTGTTAAACTCGGGAATCTGCATGGAATTCTGAACAGAACCCTTTATTTAATCCACGGGGTACCATGCTCTTGTTCCGGATAAAGTACTAAGTAAAATTCAGTTCTAGGTGCAGTTTTCCGAAGGTTGAACGTTCAAATCTTCAGCGTGGCCGATACTAGGAATTGCTAATTACTGAAGACTTCTACTCGGTAATGGCTGACAAAACATGGATTAAGTAAAGGGTTACATTCAAAATTCCATGCAGATTTCTGAGTTCAACAAGATACACTTGAAGAAGGTCAGGTTACATCAGCCGAAACGTGAGAATAAAACTCAAGATGAGATCAGTAGTCTGAATAATCCAAATTATCAACCTTCATCTGAAAAATTCAGAAAAGTTTACATTTAAATTTTATCAAAATACAGGGGGTATTCCTCCAATAAATGAGATATCGCAAGTTGAAATTGAATGGAATTTCACTATATCTACCTGTTTTCGCACTTGAAATTGTCTGGTTTGTGATACCTATGACTTGATGTAATATTTAATTTTATTATTGTTTTGTTTCAGTGGTGGTGGCGGCAACTTTGTTCTTTCTACCAGTTTCTTAGGCTCTACCACATGTCTGGGTGGTTGTGCTGCCATGGTAACCGATGGTTATGGCTGTTTCTATAATATTGAACAAAAAAGGCGAGTTCGTTTTCTTTAAACCTTCCTTAATTGCGACTGTTTCAAATACACCCCCTCTCTTGATCATGTGACCCAGCCCAACCAATCAATCTTTGTTACCTCTAAACCCCTACCTCTTTTTTTTTTTCTTCATAAACTATATACATATATATTTTTTTCATTTAATACTATACATCATGTTCCAAAAGACTTAAGTGTACCTTTTGTTAATTTCTATGTTGCAGTTGTATATCTTCTTCCAAGTTACATTTATTATGTTGAAATAAAATTATATAGTTACTCATGGCGGATCCTGTGTATATTAATTAATAATATGTTAAGAAGGCTGGGGGCAATGCAGAGTGCTGGATTGATTATAAGCTGGAAAGAACAAAAATAATAAATCGCAAGTGTGGTGTCGGCTGTGTGTGTTGTCCGGATGATGATTAAGAATCATTTAATATTTCGGGAAAATCTTCCCCATGTCAAAAATAGACACCAAAGGATAAATCCGTCTGTGGGGAGAATTCACCAAAATGGATGCAATATATATATATATATATATATATATTAGAATACCTGTTCTGAGGATGGGTAATATCAAATCCCCAAACAGAAGTTTTCTTACAAAGATTAAAAATCAACTAAACCTTATGTCTAGAACACTTGTTCCAACTTTGATCAAAATCCATTACATGATTTTGATTCTAGAAAATGTCTCAAATTTAAGGCTGAAGCTTAAAGGGTCTTAAGAAGAAATTCAAATTCAGGGAATCTTGCTTAATTGGTATCTGGATCAAATTCAATGCAAATCTGATATTTGAATTTTCAAAAGGGAGATCACCACATTATGTCCCCTAAATACGATAGTGTAGTATGTGTATATCTATATAAAGTTAGGTATATTTATATGTACAGGATTAACTCCTAAACTAATTAACCAATCATTATGAATTTTGGAACACATCTGCTAGCAGTCAGGGGGGTCCAAATATGGACTATATTCAGTTTAACGCAAAGAGGAGAGAAAATCCGATTTTTGTGAAATTTTTAACAATAGTTATTAGTCATCAATTAATAAATATTACAAATTTCAGTTTCTTTGGAATGGTTTTTATATTTCAGATTAGCCTTGAATTTAATCCATAGACATTAATTAAGCAAGATTTCCTGAATTTCAATTTCTTCTTAAGGCCCCTTTGCATGTTCTAGAATAAAAATCATGTAATGGATTTTGATCAACATTGTAATAAGGGTTCTAGACAATGTTTAGTAATCTTAATAAGGGGAATATAAAAGTGGTGCAAAACTGTTTTGTTTTAAATCCAATACAAATCTGAAACTTAGTGTTTGTCAACGTGAGAAGTTAATATTATATTAAATAACAAGGAGAGATGTTCTTTAGATGACCAAGCAATGGCACATCGAAACCAACCGCACGTAGAAAAGATATGCTAAATGGAAGAACGATCATTCAAGCTGCATATAAAATGCAATTTTAAACCGATCAACAATCAAAACGATGCATTTCAAAAATGAAATACACTCAAACAGGATTTTCTTTTTCTTTTTTGTATATGCAAATTTTCCAGATAGCAATTAAGAAAAATTGTAACTGATTTTTTTTCTTCCCCTCTCTTTTCTCTAGGATGAGCATATTTATTTCAAGATGGAAGAACAGTGAAGTAACAAATCTCGAAAGTTTTGGGAATTGCCTGTTCGAGTGTCTGGATGAAATCAAAGAGCTTCTCGAACATAAAGCTACAACAGCTCGACTCTGATTGGCTGACGAAACTGAAAAGAACAACATTCCTTTTCTAACCGAACAAAAATAATCCACGTTGCTGTTTAACATCGTATTAGTATATATATATAACGACAATAAAGAAATCGATTTATTCAATTTTTATTGAAAAAGTTTTTCTTGAAACCTTCTGAATATTTGTTACAATAAATAGCTAATAAAAGTGGATTCATAAAAGTCAATTGCCTTCATAGATCTTCTTTTAACAGAACAACAAAGTTATGTTTCAAAGAACAAATTCGTGCATTATTTAAACTAACGACTAACGGTATTGTCTCAGATGTTATTCACACGTTTTGGTCGATGTAAGCTCCGACCTTCTTCAGGTGCATCTCGTCAAACCTTTATTTAATCTACATGGTATATTATTCTCGTTCCATCAGCCATGACCGGGTAGAAGTCTTAAGTATCACATGTAATTAAACCTTTAACCCTAACCAGAGCACTGTCACTTAGAACTGATTTTTACTTAACACCAAGTGGGCTGGTGCATCATCTACTAGTCTCTCTCTCCTTGACAAAGTCCAAAAAAGAGTAGTCAACCTAATAGGTCCCTCACTGTCAGCTAAGCTCCAGCCCCTGTCCCATCGCCGCAATGTGGCATCCTTGTGTTTGTTTTACAAATACTTCAATGGATTATGCTCCGATGAGTTGGCTACTCTGGTGCCCCCTCGACGTAAATTCACTAGACTAACTCGACATTCTACTAAATCTCATTCATTCACTGGAGGTCCCCAGATGCCGGAGAGCATTCTACTCAAATAGCTTCTTTCCTCGTGCTGCTGGCCTCTGGAACTCCCTCCCTGTTTCCCCGACAGTACTGACATGCAGAAATTTAAAACTAATGTAAACAGACATCTCGCTGCTCAGATCCCAATTTAAGCTGAACCACTAATCCTTCTCCCCTCTTCCTTTTTCTCAGTAGCCCCTTACGTTTACAGTGGCGTCCTGCCTTGTTTGGGGTGAATCATGTAAAAAAAAAAAAAAAAAGTGACAGTCTTCTGGAGGTTAAAGGTTCAATCCTCACTACAAGTGTTACTAAGAATAAAATAAAAATCACTTATGCGTGGCTGATGGAATGAAAATAATCTACCCCATGGATGTTTGAAACTCCGTATAGATTCCCGAGTTTGACAAGATGGATCTGAAGAAGGTTGGAGGTCATATTGACCGAAACGTTGCAAAAATAACATTGAAGATGAGAACAGTAGTCCAAATTATCAATCCTCATTTCAAAAATTTAGAAGAAAAAAAAAGTCTTCTGTTCATGCGGGAAATGTAAATCGTCTCCAAAACTTTTCAACCATTTCATCGGACGCAGAACCAAACAATACAGCAAAATTGTACGTAAATTCAAACGTTACTTCTGATGAATGGAGGTTGAAAGAAGATCTAAGGGGAGACAATTTACTAAAATGAACGCACTTTCAATATCTATTTATAGGTTTTTGTATCACATCAGGATTCATACAAATATACGTACACAAAATAACTCGTTCAAAATATAACCTGTGGTCTGAAATGTGGTTGAAACTTGTTGGCCTTCATGCCGAGATGTAAATCTCGCCTGGAACGAAGGTGATGCATATATGAAATGTCCTTGGCTTTCTTTTTGGCAGCAACAGCTGAAAACAGAAATTCAAAACATCTTTAGCTTGTCGGTGAGTTAGCATGATCATAAATAATGTCAAAACATGCACTAAATCATATAGGGATGTAATCAAGGCCATCCATAGCAGGCGATTATGCAACTAGGGTCTTTTATTGGAGGGAATGTGAGTTTCCTTAGATAATTGCTATAGCAGTTAAAAACAGAGGGAAAATTCTCCTGTGAGATTAGTTTGATGTTTTTATGTGTTTTACATACCAAATAATAAGAATCACAATGAGCTAATTGATAGATTTGACAAATTCCTATAAATGAAGAGACAGATAACTTTGAATAAACATAGGCATAAAAATGGTATTTCTTGAATAAACACTGTCAATATGAAAAGAAACCTTGAAAAAGACTAACGCAAAAATGTAACATATTTCTATTAAAAACTTCTATCTCTTTATCTCTCTCCCCACCCCTTCTTCATCCTCAGACCATTCCTCTTTCTGGACATACACATAGCCAACTCTCCTTTATATAGATTCCTTGAGGAATGAGTCGCCATAAGGTAAGTAACCCCTTGATAAAAAAAATCAGAGTTATTTCCCTTTAGTACAAAACCTGTAAAAAAGTACCCCCCCCCCCCCATGAAATCTGCGCCAGTTTAGAGTCAAAGAATGAATAATTGTTTCTAAATTTTTAGATATTATTTAACCAGGACAATGCCGATCAAGAAGATACAAACTTTGTGGGTGTTTTTTTTCTGGCTTTGGACTTTTAGATGGACATACATGAACACAGACAACTGCCCAGTATATAATAGATTTTGACATGAAACTTTTAGAAAATATATAAAACTAATTAGTAAATTTGGTGTAAGAAATTAAAACGGTATCAACTGATGCAGAAATCCATATCTGAAAGTCTCTCACTCTTGTCTTATGTAATTATCCAGTCCGTTTACTTATTAGTCTTCCATCGGAAATAACCGTTGGCGTTGTGTAAACTTGGTGAGACGATGATGACGACCTGGGGGGTATTGAGATGTGTATAAATCATTATACACGCTTCAGACGACCTATATGCAACACATTGATATATAGAAACTTTTTATATTTTGCGCAATGAAAAAAAAAAAATTAAAAAAAAAAAAAAAGAAGGAAACTAAGCTTTGTCTTACTTGTAGTGCCCGTCCATCCAAGGGCTTTGTACTGGGCAAGGACCCTGGGAAGGGCTGTGCTTGTACGTCCCATTGTTCGCTGCGGAAGGTTTTGCCTGTAGTAGAGTTTTAGGGAACGATGGCCAATAGTGGCACCTGAAAAAAGACAAATGGCAGTAAATAATTATTATTTTCTAAAAAAGATAAATAAAATAAAAAGGTAAAACATGATTTATACAAAACGTGACAATCATATCAAGGGAGGCGCGAGAGCGCTCTATCCCTTAATAGACTTCACGAATGTCCTATGCTGGAAATCTCATTTCTTTGATAATCATAACTCAAAAACCAATAAACCAAATTAGTTAAAACTTTGCACAAAATTTTTATTTGATAGGTTCTATAAGTGTGTAGAATTTCAGCATCATTAGTCAAGGCAACCCAGAGATACAGAAAGTTCAATCATGAAATCATGTACGTGCCACCCTGTATCTCATCAACTATTCAGCTGATTTTTGGCTATATGAGATAGAGGTTCTAGAGTCTAGTTGGTGGCATTTTAATTTCAGTTTACCATATACCTTAGTTTTCCAGAAAATTCCAAAACACCTTAAAAATGACCAGTATTCATACACTTTATTCTATATCTTATCGACCATTTGATGGATTCAACTGATTTTTGGCAAAGATAGAGGTTCTAGTGTTTAGTTGATAGCATTTTAATTTCAGTTTACCATATACCTTGATTAGTCAAACTACCAACTATATCAGCTATGAGAAGGCATTGTATTTAGGCATAGCCTTTACAAAAGTAGTGACATTCCATGAAAAATGCCAGTATACTGAAATCATATGCCCTTAATAGGGTTAAGATGAAAATTCATATACACTAAATGTACAAAAGCAAGGAATTTCCCAAATTTTTACACTTTTATTGTCATTAAGGGTATGCGAGCACAACAGGGCTATGTATTTTACTGGTAGGAATTTTTCTACAGCGCACCTCACACACTTCATCCACTCATGCATAGAGATTTATACTGTAGTGATGTGATAATGAAATGGTTTGGTTGATATGTAGTCATACCCTTAATGACAATAAAAGTGTAAAAATTTGGGAATTTCCTTGCCTTTGTACATTTAGTGTATATGAATTTTCATCTTAACCCTATTAAGGGCATATGATTTCAGCATACTGGCATTTTTCATGGAATTATTCATAGAAATAAGATAACGTTAATTCTAATGATAACTCAATATCAGGACTAATATATATATATTTGTCCAGGGGTGAGACGTTTTTTGATATTTTGCAAGCTCACTATCCAGTCCTTGCAGGTCAACTGTCTCCAAATTCCACTGTAACTTCTTGTCTAATCACTTGCTTCCAAGTTTTCCATGACCGGTCAACCTTCCTGCAATTCAAGACATTTATGCTTCTGCAATAGTTTATCCAGAAAGACAAACACTCCACATGACCATACCAGCATAACCAATTCGTCTTTCGAATAACCTCTACGCTGGGTAAATGTGGTGCTTTCAGCAAATCCTCCGACCTAATGCATTGGATTTGGTCAGATCCATCTAATCATGGATCTGCCATTGAGCTGCAGACATGCAAGAGAAGATATAAAATGAAGGAAGCCTCCAGAGCACTACTAAAACCACCTTTTCCAAGTTATGCAACCCCTCCTCCCTTTGAAGAGAAAGTCTGAAGTGAACGTTCAGAAACGATAAATAAAATCCAGAGTTGGCGTCTAATAATTTTGAAATGAGTCAGCATTTTCTTTCCAAATTAGTACATAATAAGATTGAAAATGCCTGACCCCCCCCTTGCAAAGAAGCTCTGTCCATGAAAATTCCCCCTGATGCTATCCACATGGAAAAAGAAGGGAAAGTCCTTTTCTGTTGTGGTAGTAGACGAGTTCTTGCTGTGAATGTCTTATGAGAAGGAACCAGAAATTGGAGCTCAGTCGAGCACCTTCCATGAAAATAACGATAAAGTAGAGAGACTTAATGATATAAATTCAATAATAGAACTTTTTGCAGCACCATTCAATACTATCGAGATCTGGGGACATCACCAGATAAGATGTTCAACTACAATAGAATGTTCCTTGTGCCATTCAGTGACAATTTTAGCTGCATGAATTATCTTTATTTTAATCTTCGTAGGGATATATAAAAATAGTATCTCTTCGGGGGGTTAATTTTATCCATCTTGGGATGAGTATTCTCTCATATATATATATTGGTACAGATGACAACAGAAGCTGAAGAGAGCTGGATGGCTAAGTCCTTCCGTGTTTGAAACCGACGGTACGAATGTTGTACTAATTTTTCTGTACCAATATAAATAAATATTACGCTCTTAATTTTTAATTTCTAACTTTAATTCTTAATTAATCGAGCACTCTGCTGGGATTTTTCCTACTATATTACAAAAAGGTTTATATATATATTTATATATATATATATATATATAATCATACAAGATAGAGAGAGACTCACCCGAAGGTAACACAAGTTCATAACCATCAACCACCAACTGTTCCATGTCAACAGCTTCATCGTCATCATCATCATCACCATCTTTGCCGGTTGATTTCTCATCGTGATCAGGATAACTGGATCTGTGGGAAAATACAAAATAATTATTTAAACCTCTTCCTTTTCACTTTTTTAAAATCACCCATCCAAAACAAGACAGATTTTTTTATTGGCTTAATTTTGCCTTTTATATTTGTTTAAGTGAATATGAGAAAATCTTTCATAAAATTATCAATATTTTTGAAGTTATGAGTTTGACATTTATCCTGTTATTGCCCTGGATATTCTCAGCATAGGCATTACACACACACATATATATATATATATATATATATATATATATATATATATATATATATATATATATATATATATATATGCTGATGTTTTCGCCGAACTTCTATTTGTGACCTTTTGTAAAAGGCACTGAAGAAGGACATATTGAAATTCATATAAGTAAATAAAAACAATTCCTAAACGTCTCTGAAATAATTGTACACCTAACCGTTGTTGATCTTGAATTCTTAGAACTGTAATAAATAATGTTGTAAATTTATTTATCACGACTCATTATATATGTGTGTGTGTGTATATATATATATATATATATATATATATATATATACATACAGAATTGAAGGAGGAAAAAAAATCTATGTTTATTTGTTTTAATTATAACTAGCAGGTATATCCGGCGTTGCCCAGGTTAGCATCATAACATATATATTAAGTAGTTTACTTTAACAGCAACCTTGATGTTGTCAGCCTGATATCTTAACCACTAAGCTATTCATATATATGTTGTAATGCCTAAAAATTATATGTATTTCAATGTGCAACATGTGAGAAAAGCACCTTTAGCTCCCTTAAGAGGGCAGCTAGAGACAAGACTATTTCTCATGTTTATAGGAACATGTTAAATGTAAAACACTTATATTTAAGGTACAATTTCTAGTTTGTCTTCATATTAAGGGACACAAACATTCTCTTATCTATATATATATATATATATATATATAGATAGATGGAAGGAAAGAGAGAGATGTACAGACGGACAGAAAAGCGTTAGGTATTAAATATGCAAAAATCTAAGATGTTCTTCACTTACATGTTATATGTTCCTAAAAAAATTCTACAAATGTATAAAGTTTTAGATTTTAGGAACACTCTCCAGTCTATCTTTCTATAAACAAACACACACACAGACGGTTCTCTTATTATATAGACTAGCGAAAATAGACGACCGCTAGGGAGTCTATTTTTGCTAGACTGCCACGTTCTTGGGTGGCGAGACATTTTTAGTTAAAAAAAAAAAAATTTGTCTCCGAATATTTTTTGTTTAAGGGGGAAAAAAGTGTGTGTGTGTGTGTGGGGGGGGGGGGGGCTGTGAAATCCCCCCTCCCCACCCCTTTAAAAAAAAAAAAAAAAAAAAAAAAAAAAAAAAATCGAGCACGAACGCAGACCCCAAACTATATTGAAGAACCCGTTTTGATACGATCATTCATTGCTAACTAAAACAATTAAAAAAAAACATTTCTTTAAGTAGTTAAGTAATCAAAACCATTTTGATTTGTCTTATTTGCTCATATGGTAGAGTATTGGACAAATTCCTCTTTGATGTTACGGTTGCGAGTTCGAATCACGGCCTCGCCGCCGAAATTATTTATTGTTTATTTAGTCGTTAATATGTGCCCTAATGTATTTCTTATGTTTCTGACTTTGATATTAATTAAACAGTAATTACCTCTCCCCCCACCCCTCCCTCTCTCTTACGTTTCCAAAAATTCTCCAAAACGGACAGACAGACAGAGAAAGTGTTCGTTATATTATAAGTGAATTATGCCAAAAAAAACAAAAAAACTGTTTCATTTACATTTCTCACAGCATTAGTTTTGTAAAGTGAAACGTTACTTTCAAATGAGTTTACATTTATTGAGAAAAAAGTTCCTTTTCTCAGTATCCGTTTCAATTTGGAATTTTGAACCCAATACAGAAATAAACTAGTGAAAAAGTATTTTTTTATGTTTTACAAATAGTAACTAAAACACGCCACAATTCCCCCCCAAAATTAATGACTTATATTTAGAAATAAATATGAGGAAAAAAAAACTGAGTGAGACGCATCACACTGCACAAAGAGCTGAAAATTTTGAAGGCTCATAGAAAAACGGGAAATTATCGGCAAACCAAGCTTCTCGTGCTAGTAATATTAGTTTTAGTGATAGAACGCAAATACTTATGATTGTAAAAAAAATGTTCAGAATGTCTATCTCGTGAATACTTGGGATAATCAGGGAAGAGGTTAAATTTGTTCTAGAAAATACTTAAAATCCAGGGGGGGGGGGGGATTTTTCTTAAATAGATTAATCAAATCCTGAACAAGTCTGACAACATTGATATCTTTATTTTTTTACAAAGGTTTTCCAGTTTACCAGGGGTATGAGTAGCTAAATTACATCTCCAAAATTAATCATCTAATTGTTTGGGGGTTTTTTTTTCAGTACTTTTTTTTTTAACTAGAATAATACCCGTCCCAGGATGAGTAAAATTCCTCAAACAGAAAAGTTTTGCACCACTTTTCTGTTTACCGCTCATGAAGATGAAACTCAAAATCTATTAAATGATTTTTATTCTAGAAAATGTCTTAAATTTAAGTCTTAAGAAATTGAAATTCAGGGAATCTTGCTTAATTGGTGTCTAATCACTATGGATCAAATTTCATGCAAATCTGAAATATAAGATGGGAGGTTGCATCCATATTATGCCCCCTAAAAACCCTTTAAAATACGCCTAAGAATTGAAATTTGGAGAATATTTATCAATTGATGCCTAATATCCATTGTTAAAATTTCACACAAATCGGATGTATCTGAATTTTCACAAATGGTTTCGACCCCTTTTTTGACTCTTTGCATGAGACTAAATTAAACTAAATATGGCCCACATTATGATCCCTTACACATAGCAGCTGTGTTCCAAAATTCATAATGATCGGTCAATTAGTTTAGGAATGCACCCTGTACATATCAATTTTATATAAATATATATAAAATTGATGAAAACAAAACTTTCTTTCCAAAAAAAACTAAAATAAAATAATTCTACTTCCTTTTCTAATCAGCATCAGCGCTAATTACTTACGAAATTGGTTTCCAACTTAAAAAAAAAAATACTTTTGTATTTAAACAAAGCATATTGCCACTGAAGAATAAGGGGCTACTGTGATAAGAACCAGATTTATAGAGGGGCAAGCTAGGTGAGTAGTTGAACAGCAAGATGTTTGTTCACAGTACATTTAAATTTCTGCACGTTGGCATGGTCAGGGAAACAGAGAGCAGAGAGGGAATTCCAAAGACAAGTGGTCCAAGGACAGAAGCTATTAGAGTAGAAGATTTTAGAGATCATTACGAAACCTACGGTAAATCATTACAGGAGTTGAACGTGCATTGGTTAACTGTGGTGATATGACCTGAGATTGGAGCTCAGTCGAACACCTATATAAAAATAATGTTTGAGTAGAGAAAGACTACCAACATCTCTTCCGTGAGAAAGGGGCTGTAATGAACGGAAGAGATCACCCCTCACTTTGATTTCAAAGTCAATTTTGAACTTTGTCTAGGCAACATAGAGTGCTGAGCGACAGCTCCTCAGATGTGTCAGCAGTACTCCATCTTAAGACATAGACTGACCTTGGTTAACTGTGGTGACATGGCGTGAACTGGTGTTTCCGTAAGGATTCGTAAAACTCTGTTCCTATGAAAAAGATTTTTTTTTTCTAATGTTAATTCGGAAGCCGATGAGCTTACCTGTAATCGAAGAAGTCCTCATACTCCAGAAGAGCATCGCCCTCGTGCCACATTTTGCAATGACCCTTGTCAATCATGTGTTGTTGGGCTGCTTTGCTGGTAAAGAAAGCCTTGCCCCTCTCTCCACACCACAAACACATGTTGCCTTCTCCAACTTTCTCACCTGTAAAATAAATAAATAAAAAATATATATAAACTCAGATGACGTACGGAATAGTACAAAACGTGTTAGGTTCCCACAAAATACTTTTTTTTGTACCATAATATCTATGTATATAAAATTAGATATGCGCTTATTTTTATACATTTGTATGTACATAATTCACTTCTAAACTAATCAACCAATCATTTCTACATATAAAGGGTCGTAATATGGGCTATATTTAGTTTAATTTAGTTTTATGCACAGGGGCAAAAAGGGAGTGGATTTATAACAATATCGCTCTTTGACAACCATCGAAGCCCCAACGTTTGTGCCGTGGGTTTCCTTCTCCTTCATCTTCTTATCCTGGCCGTGTCGATTCCAGCAAAAACAACGCAGACACATCCATTGGGTAAGGTGCCGTTCGGGCCCTGGCGCTAGCACCCCACATCTGTTAGGCCTCTCAAGTCCAGGATATCAGTTAAGACCTAACTGAAATCATCTCCTGTCGAGACCAGCTATTGTCGTCTGCTCAAAGTCATCTACTTCTTCTGCGTTTTGACCCAATCTCCTGGTCTCCTAAATATATCTATTTTCAACCAGAAATCCTAGATGTCCGGTCTTTTTCTCAGTCATCTCCAGCTGATCATTGGAACCTGCTACATCTGCCCGTTTTCTCAGCTGACCATTCAGAAGCAAACAACTAATTGTCAAGCCACCATTCTGTCTGGGGAGTTCAATGATTCGCCAGTCTTTTTATTGTCACTCACTTATCTTACTTCCTCATCATTTCATATTGTCAATTACTTACTTACTTAGCATTTTCCGGGGTCCTGGCTGTGGGTGGTGGACAGTCCATAGTATCACATGAACCCCTTATGAAAATTCTAATTCTGCCAATGTGAAATTTTAACAATAGGTATGAGACATCAATTAATTTCAGTTCCTTTGGAATATTATAAAGGGGTTTAGGAGGGCATAATATAGGCACAACTTCACATTTTAAATATTTCAGATTTGCATTGAATTTGGTTGCATTTCAGGCTGTGCAGTTTTGATGTAGGAAGCTCGTAAGGAAGGTTTAGAGAGATTGTTGAGTTTCTTGAGAGAAGACATATTGACCTATGTTGTGCCCAAGAAACACGGCAGAGACATAAATCTGTCAATGATTGTGGGAAAAAATGTAAGATATGAGTTGTTTCTGATTGGATATGAAAAAGGTGGTGTTGGTATTTTTATTGCAGAGAAATGGGCAGATAAAGTGATTGATGTTAATCGTGTAAGTGATTGAATCATATTGTTGAAGTTGATGGTTGGTGAGAAAATTCTCACAGCAATATTTGTTTATGCACCACTTTTATGTGGTTTGAGTGAAGATGAGTTTCATGACAAGTAACTAGCTCATGATGTAAAGAGAAAAATATGGAGGTTGAATGAAAAACACGGAAATGTGAGTTTAAAGATCAAATGATTGAGCGTTCGGTTACTAGATCGATTTAAGTGGAAGAAGTTGAAGGATACTTTGTTAGAGGTAACAAACCAGACTTTTGGATGAATGAAACGGACTCCAAGACATAAGGTGACACGGTGGTGAAATGAGGAAGTTGAGAAGTGTATCAAAGAAAAGCGGAAACGATAGAGTTGAGAAAATGTTCAGTGAATAAGGATATGTTTCTGGAGGCAAAGAGGACACCCGTTCATGGCTGATAATACAAGAACACTCTACCCCTGTGGATTAAATAAAGGGTTAAGCTCGAAATTCTGTATATATTCCCGCATTCGACAAGATGCATCTTAAGGAGGTTCGAGGTTAAATCGACCGAAACGTTGAATAAGATACAAAATGAAAACAGTAGTTCGAATAATCCAAATTATCACTCCTCATCTCAAAAATTCCGAAACATAAAAATATTTAATAAGTCAATAAAATTAAAACATATTTCCTTTAATTAACTGTGGAAATTCCATAGGAAGAACAAGAATACAAACGCACATACAAGAAGAATAACTTACCAAGATAACTAATTAATCCTTCTAAATCGACAAGATATTCAGCGTCTGGCACAAAGAAGCTGTGTTCTACCATCATGTGTTTCATGTTTTTCTCCAAAGATTTACTCATGTTCGAACAGAATAAACATTCTTCAATGGACAAGGCTTCACCGGATACCTCTTCCCAGGAATCACTGCCAGAATCATCGTCAGCATCAACATCTAGATAAATAAAAGACGCATTTATTTGTTTGTGTGTCCGCAGAAACAAGAAAAAAATTTTTACAAAAAAATATTTATGAAAAAAAAAATTTGTACAAAAAAAAAAAAATTTTTTTAATAAAAATAATTTTATTATTTGTAAAAATATTTTTTCGTAAAAAAGATTTGTACAAAAAAAAAAGAAAGATTTTTACAGAAAAAAGATTTTACGATGGAAAAAAGAAAAAAGATGTTCAAGAAAAAAAAGATTACGAAAAAGCAAACAAAGAATCTATCACCTTTCTGTTTTGAAGTGGATGGTTTTGGTGGCAGCATTTTCTTCCCAGTCTTCTGTTCTTTCTCTAGACGATTGGTATTTTCCAAATTCTTAGTTTTCAAATTGGCCAAATGTTTGGTCAGTTCATCTTGGGACAAGTTAGCCGCTGCGCCAGTGGCATTCATAGCCAAATTCTTTTGGTTGTTTTTCTCGACCATGTTTGCTGTCATTTTCGATGCTGCTTCCTGATGCTTCTTGGACTGTTCATGATTCTGAAACGCCTTCTCTGTACTAAATTGTTTCTTACACAATTGACAGTAGGCATCTTGCTTTTTCTCTTCTTCAGCTATCTAGAAAAAGAATGGAAAAAATGGAGTTACAATGCATAGGAAAACTTTTGTTTTATATTAAATTAGTTTGACAAGACGTCCTAGATTTTGGGTGTTAGGGTTAGCTAACTTTGTCCTATCTCAGATTTTAGTCATGAATCAATCGGGATGAAAACAGGTTTAAATTTAGAAGCCGTCTTCCCCGAATATGTGAGGGAGAGAAATAGGACAAATATTCTAACGTACAACCATAACGTTTATGTGCCGTGGTTTTCTTTTCATCTTAATATTCTGGTCGTGTCAGCGAGGGCATGTGCACTGGTTTACAAGTATACAAAAAAAAAAGACGCAAACTCACAAGAGAAAACACAAACTCCGATAAATTGTGTATAAGTCAGTTGTGTTTTAGGTGTGTGTGTGTGACACCGTTGCAGAAAAGGATCCCCAAACGCTAACGTCAACATCTTAGTTCAGTTCCTGCATATCAGCCAAGACCTAACTGAGATAATTTGTCTGTCGAGGCCATCACTGTCGTTCGGTTGAAGTCAGCTCATCATCTGCTAAATATCTCCCGAGCTTTCTCTCTTCTGGTCTACCCCAATCTGCTCTGCCCGTCTCCTCCCATCTGCTTTAAGCCAAACTCTGACTCCTGAATATATTCGACTGAAAATCTTAAATGTCTGTTTTTTTTGTCTCAGAGTGACTGATAAGTAGAAATGACTCGCCCTCTCAGCCACCCCCAGCTGACTACCGGAAAACTATCAAACAACCTGTCTCATCACACTTCCGGTTGCTTTTGCTTTTAGTGAAGAGTCATGGCTCTTGGTGGAGGGGGGGGGGGCAGTCCATAGTATCACACCAATAAAGGATAAAAACAAAGAGAAAAAAAAATTAAGATTTATATTTTACTAGAGAGTGTCACTAAAATATAAAGTTCATACACATGTATAATTCTCCTAAGAACATGATGGAAGTAGTCCTGACTTTCTAGGTGCCCTTTTAAGGAAACTACGGGCCTTTTTGCCAACATTTTGCGCATGAAATAAAAAATTACTCACGCGTCTTATTTAAAAAAACAACTTAACAAATGTCCCAATTGTTCAGTTGAAAGAGAATCAGACTGACAACATTGAGTGTGATGTTTCAATCCTGCTTTCGGATTGCTTCTTTTTTTAAATTTTTTTTTTAATCAAAACAAATAATATCCTTTTTCCATTTTATTTTAAAGATAAAATCTAAATGAATTTGGTATATTTAGTACTTAACGCCTCTCTCTGTAACTATCTCTTTCACCTTCTGTCTATATAGAGATCTACATATCTATATCCACTCATAATATAAGGGGGATTTTCTCTGTGTGTGTTTGTCCGTCAGTCACAATTTTTTAAAGAAAATTCTTAACTTCTTTTAGAAATGGAAAATTTTGCACTAATACTAAATAATAAATTCACAACAAATAAAGCGGATGCCATGACCGGAAATCGAAATCTAATATTTTACGAACTGAGCTATTTAAATTTTCTTATAAATATATCTTAAATCATTACCATAACAAAATAATTATAGCTTTAACGTGATGTCATAGATTCATGATTTACATCATTTTTCAAAACATGAATTCAAACATAAGCAATAATAAATGGTTAAACATTATTAATAGCATTGGAAATTCGTTTAATAGTTCAAAACAATTTATTTTGCTTTAATTACGTATTGCCATTAAAAAAACTATTTAACATTTGGGCCTATATATATATATATATATATATATATATATTAAAATTTGAAAGCCAAAACAATGATGCAATTTTAAAATTAATAAAATCATTTACTTTTTTTTTAGGCTAAGACTTTCGATAAATATATCATGCTTAAAGCAAGACCTTTTCCTTTTGTTGTCATTTTGCTGGTATTAACCCGGAGGGGGGGGGGTATATCCACCGTAGATAGAACAATATGCGTCAAGGTGTTAAAGACGACAGTTTAAAGTAAAGTCAGGTCTGGGCGATGTGATGTCTATATAATAAAGTAGAACGTCTGTGTTTGTGTGTCTGTCCGTCCGTTTATAGAAAGACAAATATAACTAATTAGCATGGCTATCCAGCGTTGCCCGGGGACATGGAGAACAAAATAGAAGAGTTAAAAAGTCTGTGCAACATCTTTGAAAACTTCTCTCGGTGCTTATCGAGATGAGGTCACATATGAAAAACGCAGTTCCAAATAAATTAACCGGAATACTCTTTGATATACTTATCAGTCAAAAATAGGTAGATAAACCAAAAATTATCTAGTAGAATTTTAATTAAAAATAAAAATCAGTCTTAGCATATATTACAGATTCGCCATTGATTACGGCAAAAAAACACGGAAAGCAGGGGGACGTAACTCAGTCTCTCATATTAACATGTAATAAATTAATAGCGATTGGCAAGATACGATAAAACTGATTTTTACTTTTTATTAACAATCTACTCGATAATTTTTCCTATTTTTTTCTGTGTATACTAATTATTGCCTAATATGTAAGTATAAACAAGAGTTTTTATTTGGAATTGCGTTTTTCATATGTGACCTCATCTTGATAAGCACCCTTCTTTCTCTTTTCCTTCTCCCCTTCCCCAATTAAGAAGGCTCCCCCCCCCCACCTCTCCTCTGATAAAGGGCAGAACAGTTACATTACTTTGATCTGAGCCCAAAGGCAAAAAAGTCTATTTTAGTTAGTTTTCACAGCACTGATAAAAAGGGTAAAAATAAAGAGGAAAAACAAATTGTTAAAAAGGATTTGTATTTTGTATCACAATAAGTTAATGTTTTGTGTGAGCATTTTACAGAATACTGTAGCAATATAGAGTCTATCAGGCATGTGAACGCAGTGTGATGATGTATGGAAGTGAAACCTGGCCAGTGAGGGTTGAGGACATGCATTGCATGGAGAGAAATATGAGAATGATACGATGGATGTGTAAGATAGACTTAGATCTGATGACCTCAGAGGAAGATTAAATCTGGGCAGTATAGGGAGATCTGTGGAGAACAGGGACTTTGATGGTATGGCCAGGTTGAAAGAATGGATGAGAGTTCTTGGGTTAGTAGATGTAGAACAGTTGAGGTAGCAGGATCAGTTGCCAAGGAAAACATGGAAGGAAGTGATAAAGATGAATTTGAGAGAAAGAGATAAATAAAGACCTGGACAGAGATAGTTTAGTTTGGAAGTCAATTTCTTAAAGCCGTCCAACACATGCCAGCGCGTAAAACAGATATTAAACTGAATATGATGATGATGATTACAGCACCCGACACTTATTATGGATTTCAGTAACAGTGATATTGTTTGTATCGGTATGATACATTGCACCTTCATTTATCGAATGTGTATAAAACCTTTGTCCACCCGTGTCGTGGTTGAACCCAGGTTGTTGATCGTCTGTGTTATACAATCACTTGAACGCCGGTGTTTATATAAAAGGTTCATTTAAAAACAGTCAGAGAAAAACATCAGAGACAACTTGTATATGTGAGAGAGAGAAAGACAGCCCGTTTCGCTACACTCAGCCACACTGCCCCATTAAGGGCAAGCAGTCAGACGCGTACTTTCTCCTTGAAATCTCACCAGCTAAGAGAGAGAAATTCCCCGGCCGGGAGTCACATGGTTTGATTGACTTCTGCTCTGATGACCTTTGACAGTTTCACTCAAACTCTTCTATTTGAACACGGTCCTCATTATGTCACACTACTATTACTAATTATTTTATTGGAACGTTTCACATTTGGTTGTTTTGTTTTACGGCATATCAAGCCTTTTCAGGTTATTTAATACCGAATCAGGTCATTTTGGTAAAAGGTTTTATGGCTTCAAGTTTTTTATATCTTCAAATATTTATTCATGGTGTTTGGTTTGGTTGTTTTGTAGAGAAAAAGTGTTGCTTTTGTTTTTAGCTTTGCAGAACATGATTGAGTTTTGCAAAGGAAAAGGAAAAAAAAAACAATAACATCAATGTTTGGTGCATTTTGGGCCAGGAACTCGGTATCTTCAGACAGCCTGATCTAATCGCACCAAAAGTTTCACATTTGTTTTGAAATAATTAGGTTTTATTTTCATCATTCACTCGCTCGTCTTCAGCGTAACGACAAAGCAATGATCGGATGGATATGCAATGTCGAGTCAGATCAGACCCAGGATATCATCTTTGATACCTTGTTGGTGAAATTCAATATACCGAAGCTGGATGAACTCCTGACGATCAGTCGGCTATGTTGGTTTTCCCACATTGAGAGGAGCAACTCTTGGATAAGAAAAGGCAGACACCTTGAGGTGGAAGGCCGGTGAAAAGTTGGACGATCCAAGAAAACTTGGATGCAAACCATCAATGCGGATCTTAGACAGCTGAATTTGAATGGAATCAATCCAAAATCCCGCCTTGCTTGGAGACTGATATTGCAGACTTTAAGAAAGCGTCAAATCCCTCAACAAGTAAAATATAACAATAAAATGGATGATGCTGATGCTTTTAATGTTCTCATTTTCAAAATACAGGAAACTCTAAAAATTCTGTTCTGGAAGGAATTAAAAAAAACAGGTATTCTGAAGTAGGTAAACATTAAAATAATCATTAAAATAAAATAAATAAAATAAACATTAAAATAATCATTAAAATAAAAATAAATAAAACATTAAAATAATCATTAAAATAAAAATAAATAAATAAAATAAACATTAAAATAATAATCAAAATAAAATAAATAAAATAAACATTAAAATAAATAAATAAAATAAACATTAAAATAAAATAAACATTAAAATAATCAGCATATTGTGCTGCTGTAGTCTCATAGAGAGACAACCAATATGGCTGACACTCATAATAATGGGTTATGGGGAGATCCGCACAAGAGAACAAGGCAATGAGACACAACTCACACTCCTAGGAGTCCAAAGCAGTCAGACTTATTCCAAAGTTTTCCAATATTCAGACTGTTGATTTTTCAGAAATTAAAAAAATTCAACTCCGACCGACTCCTAGCATTCTAATAACCTACTCCTTCCCAAACCCCAGACTCCCTCCAACTACGGAACCCTGTTAGTATCAATAATGATGCAATAATACCTCAAAATTCAGACTTACCTGTGCTCTTCTCTCCAGGACACGTTTTTGAAAATCAACAGCCGTTACTGGTGGGAGTTCTGCTACTTTGCGTTTCAGGTTGTACCGATGCCAGTCGGTCTTATGATGGGCCTTTTGTAGATCGGGGGTGGCAAACGCCACACGGCAAGAAATGCATGTGTACAGACCCATTGGCAAGAATCTAGACGAGGAAAATGAGAACAAAAAAAAAAATAATAATTCAACTTGGAAAATGCAGAAACATGAATTTGTATACGCGATCTAGATTTATATAAAGTTAGGTATGTGTATATGTTTATATATTTTTATGTACAAGATTCACTCCTAGACTAATTAACCGATCATTATGAATTTTGAAACAGCTGCTAGGGTTTTTAGGGGCATAATATAAGCACAACCTCCCATTTGAAAATTCAAATATTTCAGATTTGTATTAATTTTGATCCATAGTTATTAAACAATTAAGATTCCCAGAATTAAATTTTTTTCTTAAGATGCGCTAAGCTTAAGCTATAAATTTTAGACATTTCCTAAAATCAAAATCGTGTAATAAATTTTGATCCAAAATTGGAATAAGGATTCTAGACATAAGGTTGAGTAGCATTATATGTTGGTTTTAATCTTTGTAAGCGGACACAAAAAAAAAAAAACTAACTATATCGTTTTTTGTTTGTTTTTGTTTTGTCAATAATTTTGAGCATAGCTATTTACAGTAATTCCTGCGGATTGTTATCTCAAGAAGCAACTTACTTTCTATTTGGTAATTTTAAGAACTTGTGTTTGGTTTATTGCGACGCTTTGAAATTCAAAAAGCAATTTTGAAGCCTATACACAGGCATAAGATGCTGATAAGAAAGTAATCTCTGGCATAAATTTAAAGTTTAAACAGCAAATGTCAAGTAGTTATTGTACGTTTCTGAATTTTTGAGATGAGGATTGATAATTTGTATAATTTTCATTATTTGGACTACTGTTCTCATCTGGAATGTTATCACAACGTTTCGGCTGCTGTAACCTCCGGGCTTTTTTCAGGTGTATGACAATTTATTCATTGAAAAAAAAAAAAGTTAAAATATTTATTAATAAAAAAATAGAATTCAATTTTGAAAGAAAATTGAATGTTTGAATTCTCTTTATTAATAAATAATTGTTTTTAACTTTTTAAATATTTATTAATGAAAAAATGACAAAAATACAAACTTCCCAAATAATTGACGAATTGTGAAATTAACAAAATTGTTGAATCTTTAAAAATAAAATTTTGAGGGCGGTGTAAAAGTGAGTGGTTGTTGAAAGGCTAATCCCACCTGTTTATTACTGAACAGGGCCGCCATACCAATCCAAGTTAATCGTTAGTAGAAATTATCCAATTAAAATTTTTTTTTTTTCGTAATGATCCTGATCCTCATTTTTTTTTTTCAATTTTTTTTTTTTTCAAGATTATAATTTTTTTTTCTTACGCTGATGATGATGCGTCTATGTGCGAAAGAAATATAATTATATCGCATTTTTAATTTTCCCAGAAACTCTAATCATTAAAATCACGTAAGATATATTTTGCAATTATATTTTTTTGTGTGTGAAAATATTGATTAAACAATGCTTTATTCAATGATGAACTCGCTAATTCAAGAAATTAATTTTTCTTAAGAGTTATAGTGATTTTATTAACACAGAATTTAGGAGCCCTTTTCGTAATATATATGAAATTTTTTTTTAAATGTTTAATTTTTAACATCTACAGTGCTTTATTTTCATTAAAAAAATGTTAAAAATTCATGCATTTTTTAAAAAATTAATACATAAAAATATAACTTTAGTAAAGGTGTATTTTGTTTTCAACAAATACATTTTCACTAAGATTTTAAGAAAAATAATGATTTCATTATATTCCGTGATCGTTGATTAATAAATACTGAAAATTTAATTAAATTTGGTTGATTTCCTGAATTTTGGTGAATTTTCAAGTGAAAGAGAGAGGGGGGGGGGTCAAAATGTTTTTACATTTTGGGAATCGGCCATTGATTGTGAAAAATATTTTTATAAATATTTTTTAAAGCGAGCGGTAAGGAGACCAATAAATGCAGACTTTAAAAAAAAAAAAAAATATTTATTTAAAATTCAAATTTTCGATTCATAAAAGAATTTTCATCAGGAGGATACAGACAATATTTTTTCTTTCTTATTTTTTAAGCGACATGTTGTCACTTAGTCTTGAACTTCTGTTCTTATTGAAGTCTGATGTGTAATATCCGATAAAAGTGGTGTGCCTTTGTACGCACTTGTATGTTAAAAATAAAATATTCCCACTGTTTGAATGCATTTTAAATTTTTTAAATAAATTATTTTTACAATTCACTAAAAGACTTTACTTCGTTTCATTATACATCGTTTACGTTCCAGTTTTTTTGTATTGATTTTTTTTAATTGCCGAAGACGAAAATAGTGTTAAACTATGAGGTTTTTCCCTATTACTATATAATACTAAATTGATTTGAACTCCAAAACGTTCATCATGTCATAATCTAAAAAAAAAAGTATATATATATTATATATGTGTGTGTGTGTGTGTGTGTGTGTATTATCGCCTATACACTAATTTTACTCGAGTTTTGGAAGAAACTGTTTAGGACGGCAATCTCATCATTTACTGGCAAAAGTCGGTTTGGTTCGGTTCAAATTCTGGATGCTTCTGCTGTTTCACAATGACATGTTAAGCCTTGGCCTTTTGGCTAAGATCAAAGTGTAGTATCTGTTCCGATGGATACTGCACGCCTGTCCTGTGCAGTTCTAGGAGGTCCACCCTCCCAGGCTTTGCCTCCCCTCTTTGGGGAGGAGTAAGTTTATTGCTTACTGTCTGAGGCGCCCCTACCGGGGAATGCCGACGGGGCTGCCCAGGCAATTTTTAAATGGCCAGAGTGCTCACCTCTCGAGCGCTGGCTTTTCAAACCCCACTTTCTCGACCCGAGTAAGATAAAACTGGCCTTGTGCCTAACTCCTGGGGAGGAGTAAATAAAACTTTGTTATGTACTTACATAGTAGCTGAAAAAACAGACTGTAGTGTACAACAAAAATTACGCAAATTCATCCAGTATTTATTAAATCAAAAATAAAAATTGAGTCTATCTATATGTCGCCATTTTTCTTATATTGACTTTTTCCGAAAAAAAAAAAAAAATCGAGTTATCTCCCTTGCCTACTTAATAAGCTGAAATGTTTACAGATGCGTAAGATCGTCTTTTTCCCTTCTTTTTCTTATAATTTAATTAATACTGGATGAATTTGCGTATTTTTTCTGTACAATCTTATTTTCAGCTAACACGTAAGTACATAACAAAGTTTATACATTTCTTTTGTGAAACAGCAGAAGCACCAAATTCTGTAGAAGCACCGAAGAAGAGTATAAAGTAGACCTTGTGTTTACTTTTGGCAGCCTCGCAACTCTCGTTTGTCCTTTAGTCCTCACATTCCACGAGCGATGTTTCTGACAAAGGGGGAAGAATTCCTGCTTTTTGGGTCAGAATCTATCCATCTAACACTTATCGTTGGCTAGTTTTTGACCTTGAAGTATTATTTTTTAGCTCCTTAATTCAAGTGGCTTCATGCCTTGTCTGGAGCGATTTCCATAAAAAAATTCTCTTTTAAGTCATTTGTATTTTTGAAGGTATGAAAATCGGACCCCCCCCCCCCCTTCAATATTTGACTTCGCTTAGGGCGCATATCACTGAGCAACCAGCCGACGGTCGTGACGCAGCACGTTACGACGACTTCGATGAGTATTGCACAACTTTCTGCAACAAGTAATTAAATGATGGGCACTTCTGCATTCTTTATGAACCCGCAGCCGATTAAGAAATCGAAATTGAAGAGTTCCGTTTTTTTTCTCCAAGTACCATTCATTCAGAATTCACCGGAAGTTGAATTTACCGGGAGTTGAAGTAGAATTTAGTTTTTAGAAAATGGAGTTAAATGAGTTGAATCTTCGCGACATTGGTAATTTAATGAACCAGACGCAAAAAACAATCGATTTTTTACAGGCACATCGCCATCCACAGGTGCCACAACAAATCATGTGGAAAACATGTGGCAAAAGGCCAAAATGCGTTAGAAAATAGAATGTGGCACCCACACGCAAATGGTGGAGTCTTACTTAATGGAATTTATGTGGCGGCAGAAGTTTTCTGCTAACCCCATGGAAGCCATTATAAATCAAATTGCAGAACTTTATCCTGTTCAATAAAAGAAAAAGGACAAAAAAATACAGTCCCCCCCCCCAATGAAAACTTTTCATTTAGATAAAAAAAATCTCACCAAACAAAACTTTTCAACTACAATATATTTAAAAAAAATAAAAGCAAAATCAATGTTGACCAAAAAATTCATTCCCCCCACCCCAATCAAAACTTTACATTTTTATTTATAAAATTTTTAATTCATATAATAAAAAAAAACAATTGTTTCTTGTTACCCAAAAACAAATCAGTCTTGCATTTTTTTAGGTTGTAAATAAGTCACTTCCGGTTGAATTACTTCCCTTTATTTTCAGTAGAAGGACAGAAAATCTGCGGGTTCATAAAGAATGCAGAAGTGCCAAATGATGTTTATATCTATAAACTTGTGCGACCACTTCTCACGCGTTTCTCGCCTCTACGTGACGTACACATTTTTATTTAGTATAGTATCAAGTATTTATTGAAATCAATAAAACGAAATTAAAAAAAAATCCCATTAAAACAATAATTTAATTGCAAATTATTGGTTTATTCGTAAACAAGTCAACCATATTAATCTTTGGGCGCTCTTGTAGCGGTTAGCTCCCGAATTGTATCGTCCAGTTTTGTCTCTCGCAGCTGTGACAGGTCAAATTAGTCCCACCGTGATTGTTTTACAAGTACTACAATGGAATGTGCTCCAACGAATTTGCTAAATACCCCCAGACCAACCCATCAATCAGTAAAACAACACCACATCACTGTAGAGGTCCCAAGATGCCGAAAAGCTTCGTACTCTAATAGTTTGGTGATTGTATACGACATCGGTCCCAAATTCCTGGCATAATCACGTGATATTATTTTCACCGGTAATATGTCCCACACTAAAAAAATACCGGGCAATCGCAATTTCAAATACAAACGTGATTTTCAGAAATTAATAAATTTATTTTTAAAAAAAGTTGTTTTTTTCAACGAACAATGTGATACTTTTCCGGGTTTTTTTTTCTCCATAATATTAGTTCTTTGTTAATTTTCACAGCAATAAAATTACAAAAAGATAAAAGTAACCAAGTAAATAAATAAATAAAAAAAGATATTAAATGTCGGATCTTTCCTTGTTGACGATATTTTTTTTTTAGTGTAGGACATATTACCGGTGAAAATATATCACGTGATCATGCCAGGGATTTGGGACCGACGTCGTATACAATCACCATAGTTTCTTTCCTTGAACTGTTTGCATTTGAAATTCCCTCCCTGCTTCCCCGACGGTACCAACATGCAGAAATGTAATTAAATGTAATGTGAACAAACATCTCACTGCGCAACTCCCCACTCTCTTAATTCTCAGTAGCCCATGTTCTTTGTTCGGGATGAATATAAGTACAACATTTGGTGCTTCTTTACTTTCACTACGACATGTTAGGCCTCTTTAAAAAAAAAATTTAAAAAAATAGAGGGTATCTTTTACAATAGCCCTCAAACTAGCGAGTCGGGTTCAAAATAGCTAAAGAAATGTATAAAATTTGTCATGTATTTACGTGGTAGACGAAAAGACTGTACACCAAAAATTACGCAAATTCATCCAGTACTTATTAAAAATTAAAAAATACAATTTTATTTATCGGCCGCCATTTTGAGTTTTTCCGAAAACGAAATTTGAGTTATCTTCCTTGCCTAATTAGTAAGTAAGTAAAAATGTCTGCCGATACGCAAGATCGTTTTTCTTTTCCTTATAATTTTATACTAGTATATATTATAAATAAATATATATATATATATGATATTATAAAAATATATATATTATAAAAATATATTATATATATAGTATTTATTATACTGGATGAATTTACGTATTTTTTTCTAAAGTTTATACATTTCTTTAAATATTTTCATGCCGTAGTGAAAGTAAAGAAGCACCAACTTTTTTGGTACTGTTTCGTAATCGTCAACCATAGATTTCACTGGTGGAGTTTTAGAATCCATTCTTAACATGGGGAAGGGGACTTCGATAACATTCGGAACGGCGTACTCGCTTCGTCTTTCTCGATTTTGTAGCATTCGTCATACGTACGTCACGCTAGTAAAATCTATGGTTGACGTTTCCGAAACAGAACCTTTGTTTTTTTTTCACCCCTGTTTTTCTCCGTTGGAAATTATTAACGATCGCCGTAAGATTTATTATCTCTGAATTTGTTATCGAAAACAAATTTAAAAAAATTGCGTCAATGTTTTTTTTAAAGTGGTCACTTAGCTTTGGATAACTTCAAACTGAGAAAAAAATGATTTACCATATTATTAACGGGGAACGAGGACTTCAGGTTAGTGCTAGATGAAGTCGTTTTTTTGTACTATTTGTTTTAAAGGAATGAAACTCAACAATAAAGGGTCAAACAAACATTTAGTTAATCGTATTTCGAACGAGAGCGCTTTAAATGAATTCTAATTGTAAAATAAAAACTTGAAAACAGTTTCAGATCGTTTAAAGTATACAGGTCGGTAGAAAATTAAATTTTAATGCGTTTAATAACACTTATATCGATTTATCGGCTGTTAACTATACTGCAAGATTACCTAAATTTTAAACCTGAAATACATGAGAATTGAAAAAAATTAAATAAGTAAAAAAAAGTTGACTATTTTGTTTCGTCGAACTTGTTTGAATTAATTACGCATGTACTAGTAGGCCTGCTTATTTGAAATTTAAAAAAGAAAAGGTGCATATATATATATATATATATATATATATATACAAAACGAATAAAATAATATTATTAAAAAATAGTTAAATGTTTTACTTACCTTTTTTTATATCACAGAGTAAGTAAAAACAAAAAAAAATCTAAAGTTACTTCAGAAATATAAACACGTTTTCCTCAACTTTTCAGCAGATGTAATTCCATATGTAGACGAACATTTTTAGCCGTACTTTCGGAATTCGTTCTGGCAAAAATAAATTTGAAATAATTAAATTAGTATTACTATTTGTTTATAATGATTTATTTCATGTTTAAAACAATTATAAAAAATAAAATTACATTTTTTAACGCATTAAAGGTCATAAAAAAAAATCATATCCAGAGTTTCGTAAATTAAAAAAAAAATGTTATTCAATGCAAACAAATAACGTGGTTAGTTGGAAATTTTCGAAATTATTTGAACCATTTTATGGCCACGTAATAAAATTAATGTTTTCCTTTTGTTTAGGAGCACAAATGAACCATGACACTTGACATTGGTAAATTTGTAGATTAACACTCTCCGCTGATTACGCTCCCCTCCTCCCCGAAAAAAAATCAGATTTTACTTTTTTTAGGCGATTACGTATGAACACCCTGAAACACTTAGCGGAAAGAAGAAAAAAAAAAACACAATTATTTTAGAATATGGCGCTTTTTTCACTTTTTTACGGATCAAATCTTTTCTATTTACTGTATAAAATTAATTACTTATCATGTCACTAGAGCTGTCCGTTCTTTTTTATGCCAATATTTTATAGTGGGGGGTATTTTCCTATATAAATTTAATGGATGCTTGCTGCTACATGATCACCCATTTCTTGGCCATCATTAATTTTCGGAAACTAAATGTAGAAAAAAAAAAATGCAACCAATTCTTTTTTATTATTTTTGACAAGAATAACAATTTTTTCTTTTTTTTGGGGGGGGGGGGTCGTTTTGTAACGACTATTTAAATTTTTATTTTTATTTCTCCAATTCCAATACTTGTGGAAAACAGCGTGCAAGTGATATAATTAGTTTTTGTTTTGGGCTCAATCGTAGGCGTGCCCCTTTTCTTCCTGAGATTCTCATGGATGGCTCTGCTCTTGAGGAGAAATCGACTCTGAAACTTCTTGGTCTTTCTCTCTCATCAAATCTTTCTTGAAGTTCATACATTAGATCCATTGCTCTTTCTGCTTCTCGTAAAGTCGGTTCTCTCTATCGCTCCAAATACTTTCTCACACCTGAGGCTATTCGCTATCTCTACAAATCCACAATCAGACCATGTATGGAGTACATTTGTCATATTTGGATTGGTGAATCTCTGTCCCATTTGAGAGTTCTTAATAAGGTGCAGAAACTGTAACAGAGAGCGACCGATTGGCGTAAATGCAGACACTTGTCGGCGCCGTTCAAAGAGGCAGCGTCTGGTATGCTGTGTGTGTGGGGAGAACCCGAAAACGCTCGCTGACGACAAAAAAGAAAGAGGAGTGGTAGGAGAAAGGCGTCAGAAAGTCAAATATGGTTTTTATTTGAAAATCCGGGCAGCGGTGACGAGTGAGAGATTTATGCAAATTAAGTTGGTTTGCATGCGTCGCATTTTTTTTCAATAAGAGAGTGAAAGTGAAAATTCAGTCAGTCATGTGGAGATCGTTCTGAATGTTGAATTAGAAAGCGAACGAAAGAAAAGAATAGTGCTGGATTTTTTTTATGTTGAACTGAATGACGTTTTTTTTATACAGTTGAGAGAGACGTTTTTTTTTTTCCATTTGAGCTTGATCTTGGCGACATTTCTGTATAAATATTATTTTGTTATTTTTTTTCTACAAGCTATCTCAGCCTTAACATGACCAACAGGCAATTTGACATTCGTCTGATTCCAGAATTTAGTGGAACTACTACTGACCTACCGATAGTGGAATGGATCGAACAGGTAGAACTTGTTTGCGAATTATGTGAGTTTCACGAAGTAGCGCGAGTTATCCCCTTGCGATTAAGAGGGGGCGCTCTTGCTGTGTATCGACAGCTAGGTAAGGAACAGAGGGAAGATGTAAATCAAGTCAAGCAGGCGCTGATAACTGCGTTTGCCACTGATTCATTTGTGGCGTATGAGGACTTCACAACGCGACGGCTACTACCTGGAGAGACTGCAGATGTGTTTTTGGCTGAGCTTCAAAGACTTGCCCTCCTTGTTGGGGAGACACTTCCAGAAAAATGGATGGTGTGCACCTTTGTAGCAGGACTGCTGAGCCACGTAAGGCAACATCTCTGGGCGTCGTCGAGAATGGATGACATAAGTCTAGGGCAGATTGTAACGAGAGCCCGGGCTATCATGGCGGACAACAAGGAATTAGTTGTGGCAGCTATACAACCGGTTCAGTTTAAAGCTAATCAAACATCACGCCGGCTAGTGGAAGCATTATGTGCTATAAATGCTCTGGACCAAACCACTTTGCAAGGAACTGCCAGTATCAGTCTGGTGAAGGGCATACTGGCCCCAAATATAAATCACGAGGAAAGATACAATGTTTCAGATGTCAGAAGATAGGACACATTGCATCTGAGTGTCCGGGAAACGAAAAAGGAAGCCGGATATCAGTGCCGGTCTCTCCTCAGTCAATTTAAGAGAAGCGCTCCCTACCGTTGAAGTGTGGATCGATGGAAAGAAACGCAGAGCACTGGTGGACTTTGGATGTTCCTGGTCTATAGTAACTGGTTCAATATGTAGTCTTCGGAATTGTCGGAGATCGAACATTATGACCGCTGACGGTACAACTATTCATAGTCATGGCGTTGGAACCATTTCGTTGGCAATAACCGATATGAGCCCTGTAAAGGTCGATGTTTTGGTCGTACGCAGTCAGCTGTTAGGTTTCGACATGTTACTTGGGATGGATGTTATCAAGATGTTGGGTGGGGTCAATATTGACTCGTCTGGCGAAGCCATCTTTTACAAAACGGGTCCACATGCTTGCGCTGCGATCACGATAGAGGAACCCGATTTTAGCGCCATGTTTGACGAACAGGCCAAAGTGTGGACGGTGTCGTGGAAGTGGTCAGGTGATCCACCACCTGGTAAACTCAAAAACAGGGTGCCTGAATACTCAGTACCCGCTCAAATCCGCCAGGACTATAGACGTGAGCTTCAAACATGGCTGAACAATGGATGGCTACTTCCCTATCCTGAAGACAAACTAGGACCCCCAAAGGGCCTAATTCCGCTAATGGCAATCTTCCAGCAAAACAAATCTACGGTGCGGCCAGTTCTGGATTTTCGCAAACTGAATGAGCACGTCGATGCCTACACGGCACATGCAGACATATGTGCACACAAGCTGAGAGAGTGGCGAACGAAAGGCCCTAATGTATCAGTGCTTGATCTGCGGAGGGCTTCCCTACAGGTGCATGTGCCTCAATCTCTGTGGTCATACCAGACTGTCATATTGGAGGAGAAGAGGTACTGCTTGACGCGCATGGGTTTTGGGCTCAATGTGGCACCAGCCATTATGTGAGCTATTGTGGATGCTGCATTGTCGAGGGACAACTCTATTCAACGGGCAACATCAGCATATATCGATGATGTTTTCATAAATGAAAACATAGTGTCAGCAGCTAAAGTGAGGCAGCATCTGGCCGACTTTGGATGGTTGAGTAAGGAACCTGAACAACTGCAGGACGGTGTGCGAGTACTCGGCTTGAAAGTTTGGCAGGAATGCAATATGCTAAAATGGGAACGAGGCAACAAGATCCCGAGTATGCCACGCATCATCACCAGACGTGCCGTGTTTTCTTTGTGTGGAAAACTAGTTGGGCAGTTCCCAGTGGGCAGATGGATCAGTGGCAGCCGCATTTATCAAAAGGAGAGCAGTGGCAGTTACCGAGGGCTGGGACAATGAGGTGGACGATATTCTGTTGACCACGATGATGACAGAAATTGTTGCAGGAGTGCACGAAGGAGACCCCGTACGAGGCAGGTGGTGTGTTAACGGTCGTGAGGTCGATGTTTGGGTTGATGCAAGCTCTTTGGCGATCGGAGTTTCGCTGGAGCTGTGATAGAAGATGCAAGTTGGATACGCAAAGCAAAGGATACACAGCACATAAATTTGGCAGAACTTGATGCTGTACTAAAAGCCATTAATATGGCGTTGATGTTGGAAGCATCCATATTGCATCTTGTTACTGACTCTGCCTGTGTGCACAAATGGATAATGGATACTCTTACAGGAAAGTCCAGAGTGCATACTAAAGCAGCAAGTGAAATGCTGATAAGACGACGACTGGGTGCACTCTTAAGCTTGATAGAAAAGTACAGGTTGTCAGTGGACATTACCTTAGTAAAGTCAGAATATAACCGAGCGGATAGTCTGACATGCGTACCGCAATGATTGTTTAACTTAATTAGAAAAGCAGCTGAACCCCAGGGCCATGTGTGTGCTGTATCAACACCCAGCCCAGAATCCGACCAAATCAGGACTATCCATCGCAAAAGTGGTCACCCTGGCATAAAAAGGACGTGGTACTTTTTTAGCAGGGTCGACCCCACGATTTCTAAGGCATCCGTCAGGACAGTAGTGAGAGAGTGCAAAGAGTGTCAGTCGATCGATCCGCCGTCCGTCTGCTGGCCGAAGGGGAACTTGGATGTCAGTGATACTTGGTATCGAGTGGGGATAGATATGACGCATTATCAGGGAAAGCACTATCTGTCGATCATTGACTGTGGGCCTACTAGGTTTTCTATTTGGCGTTGTCTCAGACGGCAAGACGCAGCAAGCATCATCGACCAATTAGAAAATGTATTTTGCGAGCGCGGGCTACCAACTGAGATACTTCTGGATAATGACTCAGCATTCTGCAGTAAGAGTTTTAGAGACTTTATAAATGAGTGGGGAGTTCGACTGCGATTTCGCTGTGCACATAGACCATCAGGTAATGGTATTACAGAGCGGTGCTATCGAAGTGTGAAGCGGATTGCCGCAAGAAAACTGTATTCAGTGATGGAGGCAGTTTATTGGTACAATGCCACCCCGAAGGACGATGTGTCACCCCTGACAGCTCCTGCTAACATGATCCATTGTTACACGGTCAGACTGAAGGGCATCGATATGGTGTCCCCCGATGAGCCCGAACAACAACACTTGTGTTACAAAGTGGGAGATCGTGTTTGGACGAGAAGTCCGAATGGATGGTGTACATCCCCTTATGTAATTGGACGCGTTACAGGTGTGATTAGCCCACAGAATGTCCTCATTGATGGGATGCCTCGGCACGTAAGGGACCTACGACCCGTTATAGGCTCAACTACATCGGAAAGTGGAAGTGACAGTGATTCGTCCACTCAGAGTGCGCGAGTGATCACTATAAGCGGCGCAAATAGCCCCATGCTTAGCAAAGATGTATCGGGTGATTCTTCTGCAGACGAGTCATCGGAGGAGGAAGTTGTGGTCGCATCACCGCGGAGAAGGCCAGACAGTCCAAGGCCTTGTACAAATGCATCGGATGCTCTCCCTGCGGACGAGTTATCTGAAGAAGAAGTCGCAACCGTATTAACGCGGAGAAGCACCAGACAAAAAAGACCTGCACCAGGTTGCCACATGTGTGATCATGAGATCAGAAGGGGGTGTAACGGAGAGCGACCGATTGACGTAGATGCAGACACTTGTCGGCGCCATTCAAAGAGGCAGCATTTGGTATGCTGTGTGTGTGGGGCGAACCCGAAAACGCTCGCTGACGACAAAAAAGAAAGAGGAGTGGTAGGAGAAAGGCGTCAGAAAGTCAAATAAGGTTTTTATTTGAAAATCCGGGCAGCAGTGACGAGTGAGAGATTTATGCAAATTAAGTTGGTTTGCATGCGTCGCATTTTTTTTCAATAAGAGAGCGAAAGTTAAAATTCTGTCAGTCATGTGGAGATTGTTCTGAACGTTGGATTAGAAAGCAAACGAAAGAAAAGAATAGTGCTGGACTTTTTTTTATGTTGAACTGAACGATGTTTTTTTTTTATACAGTTGAGAGAGACGGTTTTTTTTTTCCATTTGGACTTGATCTTGGCGACATCTCTGTTTAAATATTATTTTGTTATTTTTTTCTACAGAAACGTATCTGTAATTTGATTGGCCCTACCCTGTCTTCTTCTTCTTCTCTACACCCCCTCTATCACAGACGTGATGTTGCTAGTCTCAGTCATTTCTATAAATACTATTATGGCATGTGTTCTTCAGAATTATGTGATCTATTCCCCGCTTCTTTTGTTCCAGCTCGTTTGACTTGTTGGTCTAGTGGTCTCCATCAATTCGCTATTTTCATACCTCATTGTAATACAGCTTCCTATTCCAGTAGCTTCTTTCCAAGAACCGCAAGCTTGTGCAACTCTCTTCCTGCTGACTGTTTTCCTCCTACCTATACTCTTGGTCTTTTCAAGACTAAGGTCAATAGGCATCTCCTGTCTTTGCAATAATCATATTTGCTTCATGCCTTGTCTGCAGCGATTTCCATTAAAAAAAAAAAAAATAGCATTAAAACATTTTTGTGTGTGTGTGTGTTATTTAGAAACACTCGTTTTCTGAATGTATGCGCTCTGGTCATGCTCCCCACGTTCGAGCACCGCCAGAAACGATGCCCAAATGAACCCCAAGCGCACTAATTTGCCAATGCAACAGAAACTGACGAACGAGTGCAGCTTGTTAATGGCCCCACCCGTGGCCATTATAATAGTAAACTATTTTACTATTACGATGGCCACGCCCCACCTGACTTGTACAGCCTCTATGGGCAATGCCTTAACTTTAAAGAATACTAAACCGAAGTGTACAAAATAAAATTTAAAAAATGATCAAATTGGTGATGGTCAAAAAGGGGTCATCAGTTTAAGTTAAATTTATATAGGAAAGTGATCCTTCACTCTAAAATATTTGATAAAAATTTAAAAGAATTTCTTTTTCAACAGATTCACGAATTCTACCCAATGTGTTAATTTACCATTGTAAAAAAAAGTTTGTTAATTGTGACTCTTGTAACAAAAAATAAATAAAAATAAAATTTTTTAACATTTGGTCACACTTTACTTTCATACAAAAAAAGATGGAGATGGTCATAAAGTGGGTGATCAGCTTACATTAAATTTATATAGAAAACCTATCACTCTCTAAAATCTGAAATATATGAAAAAAATAAAAAATAAACCGGGAAATAATAGGTAATTATACACAGAAAATAGAAAAACAATTGGTGAAAAAGAAGGGGGGAGGGTAAATAACGAATAAGCGTCTTGGATTTACATGGGGGATCAGTTTCGTATATAAATTTAACATAACATGATCCCCCATTGCCAGATCATTCTAACTTTTTAGGGCACTTAAACACTAACCTAAGTTCGAGTGGTAAGGTCGTAATCGCCTAAAAAAAAGTAGGAAAAAGCATGCTGTGCTCCCATAAAATAATTTATTAAGTGGCATAAAAATCTACAATGGTCCAGAAATGGGGGATCATTTTACGTTAAACTTATATGCGAAACTGATCCCTTACTTTAAATTCTAATTCTTTTTTTTTCTTTCCACCAAGTTTTTCATGGTGTTCACGCGTAATTGCTTAAAGAAAGTAGAATCTCAGTCTTTTTTGAGGGGGGGGGGGATTTAGCGGCGGGTGTTAATCTACAATAATACCTTGACATTTGATGTTTAACTTTAATTTGAGACAGTAATTACTTCTTAATCAACAGCTTTCAAAATTGCGTTTGAATTTCAAAGTTTTACGAAAACAAGCAGAAATCATTCATTTTATCATTAGTTAATGGATTGGGAGGTGCCGTTGGTGACGTGGATACTGGCGCCAATTGACGAGGGCAAAGACATAAGATCGATTTTTACTCACCTGATCCTCGGGCTAAAAGTAGGTATGGTTTTGCGCTGTCTTATCAAGCCATCATTCCATGTATTAGCTCCTTCAAGAGGACAGTTATTGCCGATCGCCTGAGGCGCACCTTCCAGGCTATTTTTATAACCTTGCAGAGTGCCCCTTTGCGGGAGCTGGATTTCACACATTAAAAACACATGTGAATTTGTACCCTTACACTGTATGCTAATTAACCCAAAATGAGATTCTACCTTTTTCTTAAGCGATTACATGTAAACACCCTGAAAAAAATTGATGGTAAAAATAAATTTAAAAATAAAAACAATTATTTTAGAATTTAGAACGAGAGATCAGTTTCGGATATAAATAACGTAAAATGATCACCGATTTCCAGACCAGCAATTTCTAACTGGATAGCATTTTAAGGACATATAACCTTTTAAGAAATACCAAAGGGCCATTTCCAAGAAATGACACAATTTCTTGGCACCATCATCACAGCCACCATCACAGTCAAGGCGGAGCTGACATCAAAGCGCGAATTGATCTTGCACGTCATACCTTCTGCCAACTCAATTCCCGGCCCTGGTCAAGATCTGAGATAAGCCACTGCACCAAAGTAAGGATCTACCAACAGCTGGTGTGAATGATCTTCCTTTATGACAGGAGTCCTGGTCAATGAGATTGGAAGACATTAAGCGACTGGAAACTTTCGATCACCACTGTCTGCATCGCATCCTCCATATCCGATGGCAGCACTTCCTCCCAAACAACACAATGTTTTTGCTGCAAAATTAACACCCTCCGACAAGTTATCTGCACAAGACATCTGTGCTGGCTGGGTTATGCCCTTCACCATCAACCGGGAGAGTTCATCTACAAAGTAAATGCCCCAGCTTCCCTACAGGGTTGGAAAAAGCGATGTGGTGGACAATGAAAAAACCTGACTGATGACGGTTAAAGCTGACCTGGAAGCCAAGTATTTACGGAGTTCGCTGTTAGAACAGCGAATGGCTAGAGATCACCCAATCCTCGACTTCAAATTGGCAGGCTTGATCGGCCTTCTGTGAGGGACACACTTGTGAGGATGGATGGAGCAGGTACAAGTAGTAGTAGTTGTAGTAGTAGTAGTAGTAGTAGTAGTAGTAAATTGCAGATTTAGGAGTTGATTATATAGGAATAGCGGATTACATGTAAACAGACTGAAAAACTTTGTGTTAAAACAAACATCATGACATACCCTTCCTTAACACTACCACTTCACGCTTCTCACCTCGAGGAAGCCCCCTGCTTTGATAAGCTTCTAGGACTGAAATGGAAGACTTACATCAAATCTGTTGCCAAGGTCGCTGGAAAAATGGTTGGATCATTCTACCGCTTCAAAAAGTATCTAACTCCTGATGCAATCCTCTATCTGTATAAGAGTCAAATACGTCCTAAGATGGAATACAGTTGTCACAGCTGCTCAGAGCACCCTTTCAGAGTACAAAACTGACTTCGGAATTTATTGCGGGATGTCCTCTTCTCCACCCTACATCCTCTTTATCACAGAAGAAACGTTGCTAGTCTTTCTCTACTCTATCGTTATTTTCATGGCAGGTGCTCGACTGTGCTTCAATCTATACCCCTCTCTGTAAAACATTCACAATAAAAACTTGTCTAGCTACAACCATTGTCAATAAATTCCCTTTCTATGTACCTAGAACTAAGTGGAACTTCCATGAACAAAGTTTCTTTCCTAGAACTGCCGTCTGTGAAACACAGTAACACAGTGTTGCTTCCCAGCTGACATAACCGTTTTCAAGTCCAATGTAAACAAATTCTTGTTCAGTGGTGGTGGAAATACCTTGTTTAGTACCCAGGCGCAGGATTACCCCAATGCGACGAGATGTACCTCTAGATCTTGTCAAATCATCCATCTAGGAGAAGGAAACTCTGGTATAAAACCTGCGCTCTACATCATTACTTCAGACATCTTACCCCTGGAGGAGGAAGACCGCCTCAGTCATTCGCGACAACCTTCCGAGAGTAGAGACTCAACCAAAATATTCGGTTTGCAAACCTACATTTGTTTAAGGAGTAGATAGACTCCACTTAAAGGTATAATAATACCGAAAACTGACCTTGTGTCACATCCTGTCTTTGGTGGGAAGAAGGGTAAATACTCACATTATGGATTTTTAATGTGATAAATATCCAGTTTCCCCCAAAAGAGGGATTCTTGATGGGAACAAAAATACATTCTGAGAAAAATAATCAAAAATAATTAGTGTTACAAATATGTACTTGGTTAATATAAACTTTATGGGAATCTGAAAAAAAATGGTGCTTGCTACTATTTTAAAATAAATATTGCATTAGACCATTATATTTAACGTTTTTATTTAGAAAATAATAACAGTAAGTTATAGCAATTTTAATCGTACATGCGGAATGATGGAAAATATCGCATCGTACAGATTTTTTTTTCATATGGGCGATATAAATAAATGATGTAAGATGAAAGGGAAATAACTCTGTTCGTAATATGCTGCAAGGGAAATAACCCCTACCCCAACATTTTTTTATTCAAAATTAAAAAAAAGCAAATTTGCATTTTTATTAGGTGATATGAGTTATTTCCCTTGTGGTATTGTTATGAACAGAGTTATTTCCCTTTTGTTCTGCATTTTTATATTGGCATCTTACATGGCGAAAAGTTTTTTGCACTATTCAACATTAACTTTAGGGGAATCCTAAAAAATGACGCTCGGCATTATTTCCAAACAACTTATGGTAAATTTGTAGAGTAAAACCCTAAGCCCCCCCCCCCCCCCCCCATAAATTCTACTTTTTCAGACAATTATGTGTGAACACCCTGAAAACTTAACCGAAAGAAGAAAAAAAAAATGATTTATTTAGTATGGGGGATCAGTTTCGCATATAAATTTGACGTAAAATGATCCTTCATTTCCGGGTCATTCTCACTTTTATAGGCTGTTCACTAATTCTTTTTACCACTAACCCTAAGTCCAACTGAAAATCACACATAATTGTCTAAAAAAAGTAGACCCACCTCAAACAACTAACGCAAAGAGTTTATCCCCCATAGAAAAAAAAATTTCTTTGGTTAACTGCGCAAAACCGCTAGAATGGCTCGGAAATGAGAGATCATTTTATGTTAAGTTTATATGCTAAACTGATTCCCCACGCAAAATTTTAAGATATTTTTTTTATGCCAAGTTTTTCAGGGTGTTCACACGTAATCATCTAAAAAATGTAGAATCTTAGTATTTTTTCGGGAGGGGTGGGGGGTGTTAATTTGTTAATCTACAATAACACCCAACCTATCTATCAAATCATTATATTTAAGGTTTTTGGAAAAAACGTAATTTATAGCAATTTGAATTGGACACGCAAAATGGTGAAAAAACATCTTGTCATGTCGGATGCCGATTAAAATTAATTGTGCAGGACGAAATATGTTCGTAATATGCCACAAGGGAAATAATCCCCGCTCCCTAAAAAATTAAAATTTATAAGTTTCATTTTGAAAAAAAATGTAAGAAGGTAAGGGTTATTTTGCATTACTTATTTATATCGGCCATATTAAAAATTCTTACGTTACATAATCTTTTTCATCATTCCGCGTGTCCGATTCAAATTGCTATAACTTATTGTTTTTTACTCTCAAAAACAAAAACGTTAAATATAATGGTTTTATGTAACAAGTTGTTTTAAAATAGTGGCAAGCGGCATTTTTTTTAGAATCTCGCTAAAGTTTATATAAACTAAATAAGTATTTGTAATACTAATTATTTTCGAATATTTTTCTCGGAATGTATTTTTGTTCCCCTCAAGAGTACCCCATTTTGGGGAGATGGATTTTCACCACATTAAAAACCGATTTTGTATCTTTGCCCTCATGGGGAGGCAAGTACATTTATTTAAGTGCTATTGTTGAGAATAAGGCAATATAAAAATTGACAAAGTCGATCCATACCAAAATATATCAACTTTATTTACAACTTGTTAGGACAACCAGAGATGATCATTAGTAGTATGATCCGCAGTAGAACAGGATGGCCTAAATCCATACTATTGGTAAGAGAGAAGTTTAGCATTTTCAGGGTAATAAAATATTACTAGGTTGATTAAGGATTCAGAAATTTCAGCGAACAGCAGGAGGAGAGTTATGGGATGATAATTTTGCAGGTCATTTGATTTGTCAGAATTCTTCAAAACTAGTACCGCAGGAGTAATTTTCTAGCCAGCAGGGAAGCAAAATTCTGAAAAGAGTTTGGAGAGGACAGGGGCCAGCTCAGCAGAGCATTTCTTTATAACTATAGCAGGGATAAGATCTGGTCTACATGTTTTGGAGTTGTTGAGGTTTTTTTTTTATGATATCCAGAACTTGGGAAGGGGTGATGATCAGTTCATTTAGTGCGATTTCCGTCTAGTGGAAAAATAAGGAGGGAGTGGTTTAGCAGTTCAGCCTTATCCGTTGCTGTGGAAGCAACTTCATGGTGGTTGGATAGCAGGGGAATTGTTGAATTGTTCACCACATTATTATAGATTTTCCAGAAATCGTAAGTTGCTATTTTCTGTAACACAATGCAATTTCTAATCATCTCCGTATATCTATTCTTAGCTGCGACTATTATACTCTTACAGTGGTTTCTTGATGCTACAAATGAGTACCTCTTTTTAGCTGACTTGTGGCGGTCGAAACGGTGCGATGCTTGGTGTCGATGTGCAATAGCAGCTGCACAGGTTGAAGTGAATCGTTAGGGAGAGTAAGTGGCTTTAAGAAATTGACTTCCAAACTAACCTATCACTGGCCAGATCTTTATCCCTCTTTTTCTCAAATCTATCCTTATCACTTCCTTCAATGTTTTCATTGGTCTTCCCTGTCAACTGACCCTGCTACCTCAACTGTTCTATATCTACTAACCCAAGCACTCTCATCCATTTTTTCAATATGACTAAACCAACGAGGTCTCCTGTTGTTACATTACCTCCCCTCTCACAAGTCACAACTAAATAAAATATGTGAACGTTCAAACACATGCCTCGTGACTCTCACGTTCAACTACAGCAATCCTCCGTGACTGAGGCAGCCATTCCACGATCGTCTCCAGGAGTGAATTCTCACTGGAATTAAAGTTGGATACAACATGCTAACAAAGGTTTATTCAAAGGGCAGAACATAAACTTGCATGCGTTTGAGAGAGAGAGAGAGAGAGAGAGAGAGAGAGAGAAGGATAAGATGTTTATAAATAGTTTTCACTACACATCTTCTTTCGTTCAAGTCTCACCGGCTAAGAGAATGAGAGGGATCCCACCAGATGTGATGTGATTTGCATAATTTCCGCCCGGTCTCACCCTCTCTGATCCCAAACTTTTCCATTCCACTCTAACATGTCTACTACTGTGTAACAATGTTCTGCAAACATCTCCCTCTACTGTCCAGATTTAATTTTCCTCTGAGGTCATCAGATCTAAGCCTATCTTTAAGACTCACATTGCACATCCATCGTATCATTCTCATCTAATTTCTCTCCATGCAACACCCATCCTCAACCCTCAGTGGCTAAGTTTCACTTCCAGATATTATCACACTGCACACACATGGCTGATAGACTTAGTCGCCATCGGTAACGCTCTGCTGGTTAATAATGGCAGAACTTACTCCGTCCATTTCCAACTCTTGCTATCACGCTAGAACCAACTCCTCCCTGTGCTCCAATCGTATCACCAAGGTTAGAGAACTTCTGAATAGTCTGGCCATCCAAATATACTTTCTCTACATTTTCACATTCAATTGTAATTCTTTTTTTAAAGGAAATTGCTCCAGACAAGGCATGAAGCCACTTGAAATTAAGTAAAGGGTCAAATAAAAGTAAAATACCACTTCAAGGTCAAAAACTAGCCAACGATAACTGTTATATTGATGGATTCCGACTCAGAAAACAGCAATTCTTCCACCTTTGTCAGAAATATACATTCTAACCAGGGTTGCAGAGTTACAGATTTGGGAAGAAGTCTGAGTTGTAAAAATGCTAGGAGTCGGATTTTTTAATCTCTGAAGAATCAACAGACAGTGTGAATAAAATAAGGAGTCAGAGTTAGTCGGATATTTTGGAATTCTAGGAGTCTGACTCAAATCTTATACTTTTCGACTCCACAGCCCCGATTCTAACATTACTTCTTTAATGGATCCTAGTTAAAAGATGGTCCTTACTCAAAGAACCCCGCATAGTTTTCATTAGCTTTGAAATTTAAAAAAAACAACAAAACAAAAAACATTGAAAATGATGGGTTAAATGTAAAAACAAAACAAAAATGAAAGAAAGATATTGCAGCAGTTACATAATTACGATCTATTTTGTTTTGCACTTGCATGTTCTTACTCACGGAGTGATTAGCATATGGTTTGGTAAGAATACACTTGCATGTTTTCACTCACATAGTCATATGTTGGACGATAAAAAAAAACTCTTCGCATGGGTGGCTATTTCCGTTTCCGCTTCCGCCCAAGCCTGTTTCCCACAGAATATATAAATACAGGCTGGTCGCTAGAAAAACGTGAAATTTGAGGTTGTAAATTTTATTCTGCCTGGCTTATTCACTTCTTTGATTTGCAAGAACGACATTTTGAGCATCTGTGAGTATATTATAATATTAGTGTTTGAAAATCTTTATAAAAGTTATTCTTTGCAAAAATAAATTACCGTTCGACAAATTTCCCGCGTTTCTAGCGAACCCCCTGTGACAAAACGACATCGCTCTTCTTCTGCTCGACAAGATGACACTACTGGACTCAATTCCATTTTTAAAGTACGTACATGTCGGCTGAATCAACATGTTTTATATTCCTGTTTTCATAAGTCTTTCTGTTGAATAAAACGGATTTAAATTGTAAAGAAGAAGTTCGCCCTTCTAGTCAAAAACTCGATGACCTTTTACTTCATTTCAAACAAGATCAGTAGGATGGATACAGATGCAGCGCTCTATAACAAAATGGTGATCTCCAACAAGCTTCTTAATACCTCAACTCTACAATATTAAAAAAATAATTTTTTGGCAGAATTATATTCAACTAATGGGATCCTGTGGAAATTCCACGGCGCCTTCTACATCACTCTGTATAATTTACTATTAATAATAATAATATTCCTTTTGAAATAATAAATGTCTGTCAGGGTCAATACTAATAAGAAAAAAACCTTTTTTCTTCTGTAAAAATAAATTGTCGTTGTCAGCTAAATATTCTTTAAATAATTGAAACAAATATTTATTTATTTAAAATTGTAGCAATTTACTTCTTTTTAAAGCGATAAATATTGTTTCCTTACTCTAAAAATAATTGTCAGCTAAGTATTTTTCAAATCGATAAAACGAATGTCACTTTTCGAAATGTATTTATTTCAAATTGTACTGTTTTAGTTAACGACAGAATTCGATTTTGGAACAATTCATTTTAAAATGGATAAAGTCGGAATTCTTTACTTTAGAAACATCAGATTAATCACCGATCAGCATCTTTGCTGATCCGACGATCTCATTTTTTTAAAAATGGGTATGAAAGGTGATACCATACGTACGTAAAAACATGACGTGCCTTAGCATATTATTATATCTAATTAAATTACAAGAAAACATTTTTTTTATTAAATTTTTTTTTCTTAAATGATTCAATTTTATGAAAACAAAAGAAGTTTTTTTTTTAATTTTTATTTACAAACATTTTTTTGTACATGAAGAAAAAAAAAATGCAAAATTCATCTTTAAAAAAAAAAAAAAAGAAAAGAATTATGGAAATGAATTCGGACCTAGGAATCGGATCTGAGATCCGAGGACATTTTGGTTGGCATTTCAGATATAAACTCGATCTTGTCAAATTTAACGAGTAACAAGAACTCTTTTCAAAAAATCGGAAAACATAATAAAAAAAAAAAATAAAAAGATTTACAATAATTATGAATAAATTTTAATGAGTAGAAAATTTAAAAATAGTTACCATATAATGAACAGCATTTTAAGACTAATTTTGTTCTTTTTACCTCAAAACAAAGGGTCGTTAATTCCACAAGATATGTTTTTGAAATACGAAAGCTTACCTTGTTTTTCCCAAAAACATTACAAACGACTTCTTATTTTGGAGGTGAAAAATTGGTTTTATAAACTCGTTCATTACAAGAGTACGTACAGTAATAAAAACGGGTTCATTTTCGTAAATTGTCTCCGAAGATGTTCTTTCAACTAACATTTATCAGAGGAGTGACCTTAAAATTTACGGGTACTTGAACGTAAAAAGATCTTCTTTAAGCTTGGAACAGTATCCGACTCCAAAGGGCGACTGCAAGTTGGTTAGACTGTCCACGTCATTGTGCAGCTGTTCACAGAAAGCTTAGTCAAAATCTCATCTAACATTTATTTTTCTTCTGTTTTACTAATGCTTCCGTTATCAACAAATGTTTTCTATTTTCAACAATTAGAGTTACATAGACATTGTGCTAAATTTCTTGTTTTTTTAAAATTTACGTAGGGTACCTTGTAGATAAGAATAAACTTTAATCTATATTACGTTTTTTTGTAGGGTACCTTGTAGATAAGAATAAACTAATCTATATTACGTTTTTTTTTGTAGGGTACCTTGTAGATAAGAATAAACTTTAATCTATATTGAGTTTTTTTTGTAGGGTACCTTGTAGATAAGAATAAACTAATCTATATTGAGTTTTTTTTGTAGGGTACCTTGTAGATAAGAATAAACTTTAATCTATATTGAGTTTTTTTGTAGGGTACCTTGTAGATAAGAATAAACTTTAATCTATATTGAGTTTTTTTTGTAGGGTACCTTGTAGATAAGAATAAACTTTAATCTATATTGAGTTTTTTTTGTAGGGTACCTTGTAGATAAGAATAAACTTTAATCTATATTGAGTTTTTTTTGTAGGGTACCTTGTAGATAAGAATAAACTAATCTATATTGAGTTTTTTTTGTAGGGTACCTTGTAGATAAGAATAAACTTTAATCTATATTGAGTTTTTTTTGTAGGGTACCTTGTAGATAAGAATAAACTAATCTATATTGAGTTTTTTTTGTAGGGTACCTTGTAGATAAGAATAAACTTTAATCTATATTGAGTTTTTTTTGTAGGGTACCTTGTAGATAAGAATAAACTAATCTATATTGAGTTTTTTTTTGTAGGGTACCTTGTAGATAAGAATAAACTTTAATCTATATTGAGTTTTTTTTGTAGGGTACCTTGTAGATAAGAATAAACTAATCTATATTGAGTTTTTTTTTGTAGGGTACCTTGTAGATAAGAATAAACTTTAATCTATATTGAGTTTTTTTTGTAGGGTACCTTGTAGATAAGAATAAACTAATCTATATTGAGTTTTTTTGTGAGGTACCTTGTAGATGAGAATAAACTTTAATCTATATTGAGTTTTTTTTTAAGTCCTAAAGAAGATGTGAAGACAAGACTAAGTGTAAGGGACTTTGAAGAACGAGAGATTAAGATGAAAAGAATATGAATTTACTTAAAACTTGAAAAAATCAGGTCATGAAAAAGCATGAGATGGAAGAGAGATTCAAAGTCTGGCGGTTCAGAGATGGAGACAGCTACGACGGTGGAAAAACCTTCTTATTCATGGAACCACAGAATTTGGATGAAAACGCTGAGTTTCAAGTTGGATAAAACTTCCGAAACATAAGGAATACATTGTCGTACTTATCTGTCAGTGTTGATTTATTAAAACTAACAACCGAAGCACGAATAATTTTCAAACGAGATCACCATCGTTATGATTTCTTTCAGCCCAACATCCACTAGGCGATCATGACAAAGATACACAGCACAATTAATGTCGACAACTTTTTGTTGCGTAAACAGAATTACTGCTTTTATTCTCTGAATCGTTTACGAACATTATAAGGATTTCATTGAATGAATAATTAATGAGATTGTAGTACCGTGCCCCCTCCTAGAAACTTTGTTAATAGGCTGATAAAGATAAACTTGTTCTAATTTGAACAATCCAATGCAATAAGTTTCTAGGAGGGGGGCACGGTACTACAATCTCATTGGCCTACTAGATCCCTTCACTCTCCTGGTACCATGGTGGTCCAATCTACCCCTTTGTATGTGTTGCACATTATTCTAAAGTAATATATACTTTTGAAATTGAGAGCAGAGAGAGTTCTCCAGGCATAATTCTTTATCCTAGGTGATTTAGGGGGAGTAACCTAGGGTCAGCTGGAACCCATATGAAAAATAGACAGTTGATTGGTCAGTTTAGCCACATGATGTAGGATATATTTGAAGATTGAAGATAAATTCAGTTGCTACCAGAATTTGGGCTGAGCTACACATCATGTAAGGTTGCTAGAAATAAGGAAGACGAAGACCAGTTTTTGCCTTATGGACAGTCTTTAACCGATTCCTAGTTAAGAAATTGGAGCCCGATTTAGTTATGCAAATAAAATCAAGTTTAATATAAAAATCATAGTTTCCTTCTTTAAGAATATACCAGTCTCCTGAAAAGGTTTGAGAGAACAGCTTCACCCATAACCAGAATTTTTGAGATGAGGATTGATAATTTGTATCATTCAGACTACTGTTAAGAAAAATTACTTTTTCTTCTTCGTAAAAATTATTGTCACCGTCAGTTAAATATTTTTTAATGAAATTAAATAAATATTTCTCTTATTTCTTTATTTACAATTGTAGCAATTTAATTCTTTTTAAAACAATGAATATTCCGTCTTCTTACCGTAACAATAATTGTCAGCTAAATATTCTTCAAATCAATAAAACGAATGTCACTTTTTGAAATGTATTTATTTAAAATTGTACTGTTTTAGTCGATGGAGCGACAATAGCCCAAATAATCTAAATTATCAAACCTCATCTGAAAACTTCCGAAACATAAGGAATACATTGTCGTACTTATCTGTCAGTGTTGATTTATTAAAACTAACAACCGAAGCACGAATAATTTTCAAACGAGATCACCATCGTTATGATTTCTTTCAGCCCAACATCCACTAGGCGATCATGACAAAGATACACAGCACAATTAATGTCGACAACTTTTTGTTGCGTAAACAGAATTACTGCTTTTATTCTCTGAATCGTTTACGAACATTATAAGGATTTCATTGAATGAATAATTATTTTATGTTCAATTTCACAAACATTTTAACAGAGTTACTTAACCTTGGAGTCAAGCCCAGTAAAATTCTAACGTTACTGATGAAAGTTAGGTGAAAGAAAAGCAAGAATAAAATGCATAATTCTGTGAAAAAGGTTTGAAACTCAATCAGGGGAGCGTTTGCACTCTAGTAAAGTTAAAAAAAATTTTTTTTTTTGACATATTTCACCCCAAACAAGACAGGTCACCACTGTAGACGTAAGGGGTTACTGAGAATTAGGGTGTAGGTTTTGGGTGTCATCCTAAGTTGGGAGCTGTGTAGCGAGATGTCTGTTTACATTAGTTTTAAACCTCTGCATGTCGGTACAGTCGGGGAAACAGGGAGCAGGGAGGGAGTTCCAGAGGCGGTGACCGGTTTGATTCTGTTGTCGGCATTCTTGCAGGAAGGGACCACATAATGATTGCCAACATCCCTAAGTGAAAGTGGTATTATGGAATCGACTGGATTCGAACTCGGCACACCCATGTCGTCCACTTAACCACCGTCACCTGTTTGCAATCTGACTTCAAGTCAAAGCTCAATGTTACTGGATTAAATGAAAATAATAATCGACTTGTGGCTTCAATCACAAATCACTGGACGTTTTTTCTCACTTCTGTTCTTTCTCCTTTTCTTTAACTAGTTTAAAAATCAGCAGATTTCAAACATTAAATAATCTCACTTAATTATTTTTAACCAATCGGAATACAGATAATTCGTTGGCTCACCTTTTTCTTATTAAAGTGAAATTGCTTATTTCAGTGCAATAACCAGTCGTTTTTTTCCTCATAGGTCGTGAGTTCGATCCTCACTAGAAACATGATTTTGACATTTCCTTAATTTTCAAACTACACGTCAAATAAAGATGGGCCCTTTTAATGGCTGGGATGAGACAAGTCCGGGCCACTTGGACTGCTCGATCCAGGTTCATGATCATCACATCCACCACATTTTGTTATGTTGAATTTCACAAAACTTTTAACGGGGCTACTTAGCCTTGGGGTCAAGCCCTGTCAAATTCTAATACTACTTCTCTGATAAATGAGAGTTGAAAGAAAATCTTAGATCATTTTAAAAAATTAATCCGTTTTTATTTGCTATTTTTATAACATGTGTTTATAAAAAACGGTATTGGGCAGGAAATGATGTAATTTTTTTGTGCCAATCAGGCCTAACAAGAAACAACAATAACTGTGAGTAGACATAGGAATTAGTTTTTAGCTAATAAAAAGGAAGGACTGGGCTAAGAAACATTTTTTTTATGAATTGGACTTATGTTTGAGGGTTTAAGTATGAGAGGGTGAAAAGATATATTTTTATTATCAATTATGCTCTCGTCTTCACAGAAGACAAGATACCTTATTTTTAAAAATTGTTTTTAAATTTATTTTTTTAAATATTAGACAAAATTTGATGAATAAATAAAAGGTTTAATGATAAACGCCTCAACCAAACATAACACAATGTTCACCCCGACATTTTTTTTTTGTTTATTTTCACTTTTTTCCAACCATAAAAACATTTGCTCAAAATTATTTTTTCTTTAAAAACAAATATTTTTTATAATTGTTTTTCTTTTTCATTTTCAATTTTAACAAAATTTACTCAAAATTATTTTTGAAACCATTTTTCTTCTAAATTTTGAATT